>JAJKFI010000059.1:644199-682870 GCA_029204185.1 Lerista edwardsae
CACACACACACACACACACACACACACACACACACACACACACACACCACCTTTGGGGCATTTGTTATTTCTAGAGCTGCTATTGCACGGCAATCACAATCTTAACTGGAAACAGGCAGTTTTCGCCTTCTGGGAGAAATCTGCGCACTTGAGATCTCGGGAAATAACTATCTCAGTACTTCCTAAACTGTGAGTTGTGGCTCCTCAGGGAGCTGTAGAAATTGACCAAGGGAGCTGCAGAATCATCACGAATAACCCACTGCCCTAGACAGTACATAGCAGGGGTTCTCAAGCTGTGGGTCGGGGCCCATCAATGGGTCACGAGCCAATTTCAGGTGGGTCGCAAAGCACCTAGTCCAGCCATATTGAAGGGGGGGGGTTGTGGTTGTTTTGCTTGGGTCAAGGTTGTAAACAGGCTTTTTTCCCCTTCCTGATTCACTTTGCTATTGGAAAATGGCTGAGAAATAGCCCAACTTATTGCCGCATTCTCAGGGAAGCCACAGGCTCTGGCGTCACAATGACGGCACCTCCGGCCATGACATCACTTCCGGTGGGTCCCGGACAGATCGTCGTTCTAAAAAGTCGATCCAAGTGCTAAAAAGTTTGAGAATCATTGATGTATTGGATTGTAGCCCCGCGGCCAATGGGCCAGTAGGTCAAGGGAGCTGCCAGTCAAAATAGTTTGGGAACCATTGGCCTATCCCAACAGACAAAGAGAGGAAAGAGGGCTAGAGGCACTTTTTTTAGTGGTGCTCCTCTTATATTTAGCAGGGGGAGAGCAATTGTCCCTCTTCACCCCTGTGCAGTGTCTTGTCTAGTGGCTGTTGCTGTGGGTATTCTGCATTTTTTTTTTTAAGATTGTGAGCCCTTTTGGGTCAGGGAGCCATTGAACTTTATTATTATTATTGGCCTGTCAACTGCTTTGTGAACTTTGTGTTGAAAAGCAATCTATAAATACTGCAGAGCGATCGATGGATCTTGCAAACTGCAGGAGCTCAGCTCTTTGCAGGACACTTAGCAGCTATCTAGCTAACCCCTTCTAACTGGGCAAGAGGCACTTTTTTTAGTGGTGCTCCTCTTATATTTAGCAGGGTGACAGCAATTGTCCCTCTCCACCCCTGCGCAGTGTCTTGTCTAGTGGCTGTTGCTAGTGGGGTTCTGCATTTTTTTTTTAGAAGTTAGCCCTTTTGGGACAGGGAGCCATTGAACTTTATTATTTGCCCATAAACCACTTTGTGTTGAGAAGCAGGGTATAAATACTGTTTGATGGTGACGACGATTCCCTTCACTTTTGCTTACAAGCTGGTCTCATAACTGGGGCTGTCAATGAAGCACCTGGGAGTGACATTATGATGTCACATTCCTTTGTGACATCACTGCCCCAAGCGCTGGGGCAGAGAGTTCCGCCTCTGGGGAGCAACCCAGGTGATTAGGAGCCTCTCAAATTGCGTTGGCCTCTTCCGAACGAAGGGGCCCCCATTGCAGATGGTGAATTCAAAGTCCCCCCAAATCTCAGCCTTTTGCCTGCGACCGAATCCGCATCACATTTATTTCATTTCTTATCGGGCCGCCGGATCTGATCAATGGATGCTGTGGCAGAGTGCCTCTTTTGTGTGTGTGGTTTTTGTGTGTGTTTTTTATAATCATATCTGATTTGCTTTTCCCGGCTGCAATTTCCTTCTGCTACAATGGCTGTTATGGATCCGTGCGCCTGTTTGTCTCTCCCTCCTCCCACCTCAGCCCAGTTCAGGAGGCTTAAGTGCATATCGGCTACAGCCAATAACATGCAAATTTGCTCTGTGAGGCCGAAGGAAGGGAGCTTTTTCAAGGGCTGTGGTTCTGCAACCGTTTATTACAGGTTGGGAGGGGGTCAGGGTGGGGAGGGGGGAGCAGGAAATGTCAGAGCTCGGGGGCACGGTGTGAATGCTGATTGAATGCCTTGCGGGAACGAATCTCTGCCTGGAAGGCACTCGCTAAAGGGGACCAGATCACACAGAAACAGAAGCTTGTTCTCCAGCTGTGACCCAGGGCCTCCTAGAAGCCACGCAGAGTCTGGTGAATCTGCCCTGACTTTCCCCAACGTGTCTCAATTCAAGATCTCTCTTTGTCAAGACTGTCCCAGTTTTCTGATCTCTGCCCCAAGGACATCCCTCCCCACCATGCTGTTTTTGGATGGCCGCAGTCCTCAACCTTTGTTGTGCCATGAACCCAATAAAGAGATACAATAACTCAGGTTGGAGAGCCCACTGCCCATCTGGCCCCAGTCCCGACGTTGCCGAAAAAGGGCACAACACGGTTCTCATCGCGGGGGCAAGAATGCAAAAAGGCAAACGACCAAACGAGAGAGGATGAGGATCATCTTTATTTCACCTGCACAGGCGGGCCAATCTCCCTGCTCCACTCGGCAAGCAGAGAAGAAGAGCAAAGTCATACAATTCCAAATCAATTTTATATCCTGCTTGGTGGAAAATTACTACGCAGGGGCTGGGACCTGAGACGCCCTGTGTCAACTGGGCTTTGAGAAAATGCCGTGGCCGTTCCGATAAGGGAGGAAGCTCTGCTGGCTTTAGCCAGTTCCCTATGGCAGCGGATATTGACACTCGAGTGGAAATATCAAAGTAGTGATATTGACACTCGAGTGGAAATACCCACTGCCGTTCCCTATCTATTGTGCAGAGCCAGCTGTACTGGATGGAGAAGGTTGCAGGTGGGGGCAAGTGAGTGAAAACAACGAGAGCAAAGAGAGAGAAAGTTACATACTTCAGCCACTTTAGGCAAGAGACTTGAAGCCAAAGACTCAAGATGGCTGCACTTTGGTTCGAGGGCAACACCGAGATTGGCCCTAGTACATCACTTCCCCTGTGTTGTTTTTTATGTAATACATTGTTCGTGGGAGGAGGGGACCTGATCCCTGTTTTCTGGATCCCTAGACACCCAGGAAAAGGGCCTGAGATCAGAAAAAGAGCAGTTCTGCGACTTACAATGATGTTTTTGTCTTTGACGTTGCAAAACCATTCTCTTTCTGGTTTCAGTCCCATTTCCTAGGTCTCTAGGGAACAAAAAAAACGGTGATCAGTTTTAGATTTAGTCGAGAGGGTTAATGCCTCCGTTTGCCTGAAGATAAGAGCTGAAGATCTGAAGGTCGCCAGTTCGGGACAGCCGGAAGTCTCTGTGAGCGGCAGACCTTGTAAATTGCGACTGATTAACAGCTGAGCTTCGGCTGCCTTCTGTGAGGGGGAGTTGTGCCGAAGTTCAGCCGCTTCTGAACAGGGAAGCCGTTTATCAGCCAGCAAGAAGACAAACGGGTGGCCAGGAAGAAGGACTAAATCCAGAAAGATCCATCTGTATGTGCGTAGTTCTTGGAAGATAGAACGTCTCTGTAAAAATTGTAAAAACCTTTGGGTTTCTGAATAAAGTCTGCCCATGTAAACCGCCTTGAGTTATAGTCAGAGAAATCTGGTGACCTAAGAAAGGCGGTATATAAATCCAAGTATTATTATTATTATTATTATCAGCAGCAGCAGCAGCAGCAGCAGCAGCACACTTATAAGACTGGAAGGTTGATGGGCGGTGGCAGGTTAGGGGGGTGTTTGCCCCCCCACCTGCTGCCCCCCATAACCCTCCACCCAACAAGGCTTCCTCCACCCACCCATTTCTTCCTCCCCCCCTTGTGCCAATGGCACGCACGGCAGTCACCATTGCTCCTTAAGAAAGGCAGAGGAGAAAAGAAGGGGAAGTGTGTTGGGAGACTCTCTATGCCACTACTCTACTACCCCCGACACACCTCTTCTTCTGTTGCCCTCTTTTTTTCCAAATTACAGGAGGAGGAGGAGGAGATTGCTAACCTAGTGCTGGGGAAGGAGAGGGATGTGCACAATTGGGATGTGCACTGGAAGCTTACAGCCTTGTAACCGTGGAAAGCGGAATGGTGGGCTAGAATGCCACTTTACTTCCTCTTCTTCCTTTTGAAGGACAGGGAGTAACAGGAGACAAAAAGTAGCAGAGTTGGGGGAAGTGGGCATTTGTTAGAATTTCTCAGGCTTCAGGAGGTCTTGGACCAGTCAAAGAGTCCCCAAAGTATTCCAAAACATGACCTTTCTATGCCACAAAAGTAGGGACGGCCACCCAAGGTCAATGTCAGAAGGAACGATCAATCGCAATGACGGGTATGGCAGTGGTAGAGAACCCTTTGTGCCAGATGTACCTTGGCAAAATAGTGGGTTTATTGGTTCTCTGTCACACTTTCCAAGACTGCCAGTCATTTCTTTATTTACTGGCACCATTTTGCTTTACGGTTCTTGTTCCATATTTTTTCCACACACAAAAAATCTCGGTCGCCAACCCAATCTTTCCCGACATGTCTAACAAAGCTTTGATTCCCGCCGGCGTTTCCTCATCCGTTTGCGATCGTAAATTGCCGCACTGATTTTTATACATTTTAACCGGCCCCCAAATAAATATTTCCTGAGCTCGCTATGAATCGTCGAGGCACCCGGCGCTTGAAGACGGAGGGCAAAGTCTCTTTCCTACCTTCCATTCCCAAATCTCCCACTGAAAAGTTTGCATGAATAAAAGTAAAAGCAACAGTTCTTCCATACAGGCGGGCTGATCAAGGAGGTAGACTGAGGCAGTTGACTCTGGTCACAGAGAGAGGTGTAATCTCCCATTCCCTGGATTCAAAGGGGAACAGAATAGAAAATGAGAACAGTGGGCTAGAACGTCATCACCACTCTAGCCCACCACTCTACTCTCTTCCACACTTCCTCTTCTATTCTGTTCCTCTCTTCTTTTTTCAAATCCAGGAAGCAGCTGGTGCACCACTGGTTAAAGAGGGGTGACAGTTTGGTCCTTCCTTCATCCCCCTTGGAGCTATCAGAAAGGTTCCTTGCTGTTAATGGAGAACATTTTGGAACCTGGAAGAGGCCTGAGGGTAGAAACAATGTACAGTGGGAATTTTTGACAGGCCAGAGGCACAGCCCAGCACAGATTTAATGGTCCACAAATCATTTCTGCTACCCTAACACAGTGGTCTTCAGCTTGTCAAGAGCCAAGACCCACCTCCAAACCCAACCTGCAGCGTTGTCCCTCAAAATCTCTGGTGGGATTCACCTCACAAGGCCCCAAGCCCAAGCTACGGTTCAAATAACACAGGCTAGGCCCAAAAAACAAAATGGCAGCAGCCGCACAGCCATGGCCCAGCTGAAATCAAGTCGTGACTTACACCTGGATCTTGTTCTGACTCCTCTAAGATCTGTGACTTAACACAAGCAAGAAGCTTAAATACAGAAATCCCAAGATGGTGATTATGGTAACTTGGGCCAACACAAGCCAAATTTCAATTCTAACCCTTGGGAAAAAAAAAAAGAGAGCGCTTTGGTTTAATTATCATGCACGAACTCAAGCAGAAACCTTTATTCATTAAACGATTTACGGCAAAAGTCCTGAGGCAATTCCATTTCAGTTAAACACAAAACTGACTCTCCAAAATTACTGATGATAATTATTTTAAAGCTAGAGACCCCACAGGCTCAGAGCGCAATGCTAACCTGGAGTTAGGCTGGCACAGTTAGGCCAGGAGAGTTTGGCTGGCACAAGGGCCACCATCAAGTGCGTCTGGACCACTCTGGGAGTCAGACAGGCCAGCACACAGGCATGCGCCATCCTCCATGACTCCGAGAGTGGTCCAAACGTGCTTTATGGTGTCCCTTGGGCCCAGCCAAACTTTGCTGGCCTAACTGTGCCGGCCTAACTCCAGGTTCGGATTGCGCCCTCAGGGGTGTACCCTTTTCCCCCCTCTGCCACTCTACGGCAGGGATCACTTCCAGCATTCTCAACACATGAATTCTTGAATAATAACTCTTGAATAACATGAATAAAGAACAACATTAGAGGAAAAAGCATTTTTTCCCCCAAAGGCAACATTCTATCATCTCCTTCAGGAGCCAACACAGAGACAATGGAGTTTGACATCACGGCAGCCATCTTGCTTCAAATCCAGCTTCTGATTTGACGCTGGATTCAGCTTCATCCCCACTGGAGATTGGGTGGGATCCGCCATCCGCCAGGAGGTGGAGCTTGGAGGGAAGGCGGGAGCTCCTGAATGGGAGGCCAGCCAGGTGGATATTGGAAAACTGACTCTTCCTCAGGGAGGGTACTGCGGATGGGGAGAAGAAGAGAGTGTGTGTGAGAGAGAGAAACCATGGTCTGACGCAATAAAAATGTTTGATGCAATTAGCTATGGCACTTTTTATTTTATTTTAAGGAATGGTTCTCAAACGTTTTAGACCGGGACCCACTTTTTAGAATGGTGCTCGTGTCGGGCCCCACCAGAAGTGATGCGATTAACATGGAAGGGATGTCATAGTTGGAAGTGACATCATCAAGCAGGAAGTGACATCAAAAATGGCACTGGTATGCCAATGAAGGTTTTCGTAATTGTGAAATGACACTCTAGGAATGCAGGTTGGCGTCTGTGGAGGGCAGCAATTGCACAACCATGAAAGCCCTGACAGAAAGCAAGATGAGGACAGAATGTGAGGTAAAGGCACTGAACTAAAAACAATTAAAAAAAACAACCCTCACTTAAAACTTCAAACTGTTACCACTCACAAAAGGAATATAGCAAGAGTCAGGCCTGCAGCTTCCAAGATGGCTGCTCCCAGCTTTCCACGGCCCACCTGACACCCACCAAGTGGGTCCCAACCCACAGTGTGAGAAACACTGCAATAGAGTGTCATTTTTAAAAGTGGGTCCCAGTGCTAAAGGTTTGAAAACCCCTGCTCTAAACCAGGGGTCACCAGACTCTGGCCCGCGGGCCGGACCCGGCGTCCACCTGTTCCACCCTGAGTGAACGGCTCTGACCGTTCTGCAGGTGTAATGGAAAATGTGGAAGGTTCCCTCGAGGAGACAGGGAATGGTTTTGGCAGTGGCCCCTTTTCTCTGTCAGCCAGGAATTACAGGGTTAACCCCAGAGCCTTTGCCTGTAGCTGGTTTACAGCTGCAGCCTAGTAGGATGAGGAGGACCTGGGGAATAAAAGAGGAAGTTTGATTGGCAGGCAGGTGTGGGTGTAAGAGCCGGACGTTTGGAAAGACAGGTGTGGTAAGGACAGGTGCGTGTCTCATACCATCTATCTGACTGGCTGATGGGTTGGATGAAGGACACAGGTGATTTCTGGAACTGTGATGGCTGTTGGCGAGAGTGTGTGGCTCCAGGGGCTCAGGAGAACTGAGGAGGTATGGACTGAGGCACCCAAAGAAGGACTTTCGCTGCATGAACAGGCAAGCTTACTGCCAATCCCATTCACTGCCAACAGGTATACTCTCTCTCTCTCTCTCTCTCTACCCCCATTTCAAATCTCCCCTCAAGCTGCAGTTCTTCTATGAAAATGTCCCCTCCATCCCTCTTGAGCAAACAAACAAACCCAAATACAAGCTCTTGCATTGGTGCATCTTTGTCCCCCATGGGAAAAGTGTTTCCAAAACGTTTTAGCAGCAGAACCCAATTTTTACAATGACCCTGTGGGCGCAATCCTAACCTGGAGTTAGGCCGGTACAGTTAGGCCAGCAAAGTTTGGCTGGCACCAGGTCCACCGTAAAGTATGTTTGAACCACTCTCGGAGTCAGGGGGGATGGTGCAGGGATCTTTTAAAGGACTGCGCTGCAAGTGATTATAGCTCCCTCCCTACAGACAGGATAGCAAATTCTCTTTTATTTACCTCAGAAATTTACCTCAGAATGCCAGGTGCAAGGGAGTGGCAACAGGATGCAGGCATCTTATAGTCTCGTGTGCTCCCTGAGGCACCTGGTGGGCCACTGTGAGATACAGGATGCTGGACGAAATGGGCCTTTGGCCTGATCCAGCAGGGCTCTTATGTTTTTAAGGCCCAGATTGGGTTGTGGGTCATTATAGCTCCCTCCCTTCAGACAGGACAGCAAATTCTCTTTTATTTACCTCAGAATTTTACCTCAGAATGCCAGGTGCAAGGGAGTGGTAACTGGATACAGGCATATTGTTGTCTTGTGTGTTCCCTGGAGACACCTAGTGGGCCACTGTGTGCTGGCCACTTGGGAATGGCCCAAACACACTTTACGGTGGCCCTTGTGCCAGCCAAACTTTGCTGGCCTAACTGTGCCAGCCTAACTCCAGGTTAGAATTGTGCCTTGTATCAGGACCCACCTAGCTTTCTGAGACTTAAAAAAAAAAAAAAAGGTTTTAGTTTACCAACCACTCAAGTCCAATTGTTTTTACAATTGTGGGGGGCGGGGGGGGGCGAAGGGAAAGGGGGAGAACTGCCTTCTGGAGCATGTGTTGTGCTTCACGTTCATAGGATCGGGACCATTCTGGTATCTTTGCATTCCTCTTCACCTGGCCTTCTATAAGAGCTCATTTGCCTACTCATGAGGAAGCCCAAACACACGGTTTCAGTTGCACGTCCCACTGGGCTCAAAAAATTTTTCCTTGTCAGCTGTCAATTTGGGTGCCCCGGCTCTATGTTCTGGTGGGTAGACTGTAAGCAGCTCGGGGCAAGGACTTGTCTTTCGTTCTGCTTGTTTCCCTCCGCGAACGCCCGCAGACCTCCGTTACAGACAACTTGCAGTTTGGAACTGCGGCTTACAATTTCCGAGGGACATGGGAAAAGGAAATGGGGAGGGCAGTCAATTTCGGTACGGTGGCCGTTGCCAGTTCTAGGAGGAGAGGGGCCAAATGGCAAATTGGGACCTATGGAGACCATCTGGTGGCCCCCCAGAGCTGCCACCAGTGATGTCATGCAGGGGGTACGCAGGGGTACGCGAGTACCGGTTTCTAGGATTACAGCTGGCCCCGCCCATTCGCCCGCCCACTCGTCGACTCCGCCCCCTGCAACTTTTGAATTTCCTGCATGTTTGAGTTGCCTGCATGTTCGCAGAGCCAGGCAGGCAGGCAGGCAGCGAGCGGAGCCTTTCCTTTCCTTGCCACTGAAAAACGAGCTGCTTTGGGGTTTTAACATGATGCCAGGCCTCCTTCACATGTTCTGGGGGTGCTGTGGAATACTGTTGCCACTGTTGGGTCAGTTTAAAACCATCTGAGGCCTCCAAAAGGGCTTTTTTCATGTCACTTCCTGCCACGACCTCACTTCTGGCTTATGACGTCACTTCCGGTGGGCGGGTCCCGACACGTGCCAATCAAAAGTGAGTACCTGTTCTTAAATCATTTAGATGACACCACTGGCTGCCACCATAACCCCAGGCACCCACGTTACCTGTTTGTCAGAGCTGCGCCAAGCCGCTTGGACCTCTTCTCTAGCCAGTCCTCGACGGTGCCCAGCGGCAGGACCATCGCGCCAGGCTGCTGTTCTTTTGCCCACCTCTCCTCTGTGGTCGGGAAGACAGCCAGGGCACACGTGTGAGTCCGCAACCCTCCTTGCTCCATCGCGCCCACCCTGCATCGCCTGGTAGCCGTTCCCTTGCAGGCACAACAGTGCCAGGGAAAAAATGATTCCAGAAACCTCCTTCCCAGCTGCCCTCCTGCAAGTTGGACGGTTCCTGAAACCAGCTCGCTCTCCCCCCCCCACCCCCGCCGAAACAGGACTTCGTCCGCCTTGGCAGCGATGCCTGTACTCAGGGCGCAACCTCTTTTATTTACCTCAGAAATTTACCTCAGCGAGCCTCAAATGGTTTTGAAACTTATCAGCGCCTCTGCCCTGGCTGGAAACGGAGGCACTTGTACAATCTGGGTGGCCCTGGCAGTCCAGCCAGCGCGGTGTTAATGGAAGTTTAATCGAGGGAAAGCCAACACTGGCTGCAGTGCCGGCCGCCAAGGTCTGCGAGCCGCTCAAACCGCAGCCCTCCCCTCTGAAACGGCACTCTGAAACGGAACAGTGCTCTTCTCGGAGCCCAGATGGGGTGGGTGTACCCTGGTGACTGATGGGAAATGGATACTGCAAATGCTGGCATGAGAGATGGGCTAAAAAAGCACTACAGGCGTGCCCTGGTATCCGCTGGGGTTCTGTTCCAGACCCCGCCCCGCGGATACCTGAAAATGGGGGTGCCTTTTTTTTAAAAGATAGGGGAACATCAGTGGTTTGGCTAGAACAAGGTAAAAATAAAGGTGTTTAATGTTCCCCTATCTTTTTAACAGGCATCCCACTATCAGTGGATAACTGAAACCATGGCTACTGAAGAAGTGGATACCGGAGCATGCCTGTACTCAGGGCGCAATCCTAAACTGGAGTTAGGCCTGCACAGTTAGGCCAGCAAAGTTTGACTGGCACAAGGGCCATCGTAAAGCATGTTTGGACCACTCTCTGTCAGGGAGGATGGTGCATGTCTGTGTGCTGGCCTCTCTGACTCTGAGGGCGCAATCCTAAAATGAGTTAGGCCGGCATAAATTAAGCCAGCAAAGTTCGGCCAAGGGACACCGTAAAGTGTGTTTGGACCACTCTCGGAGTCAGAGAGGCCAGCACACAGACGTGAGCCATCCTCCCTGACTCCGAGAGTGATCCAAACGCTTGTATCTGGATTGTATCTGTCCCCTTGTATCTGGCATTCTGAGGTAAATTTCTGAGGTAAAATTCTGAGGTAAACATAAGGTAAATAAATAAAAGTTTGGCCGGCACAAGGGACACCATAAAGTATGTTTGGACCACTCTGGGAGTCAGAGAGGCCAGCACACAGACGTGAGCCATCCTCCCTGACTCTGAGAGTAGTCCAAACATGCTTTATGGTGGTCCTTTGTGCTGGTCAAACTTTGCTGTCTTAGCTTATGCCAGCCTAACTCCAGTTTAGGATTGCGCTCTTAGAGAGGCCCACACATATTTTATGGTGTCCCTTGTGCCGGCCAAACTTTGCTGGCCTAACTGTGCCGACCTAGCTCTAGGTTAGGATTGCGCTCTCAAACTCAGGGTGCCAGAGCGTTTTTCTGCCCTCTCCCCAAACCTTATTTACCCAACTGGTAGTTAATCAGTGGAACTCCTTGCCACAGGATTGTGATGGCGGCGTTCCTCACAGGTTACGAGCCTGGGTGTGTACAAAACGGGTGGTGCAACCTGCTTATTTTAGAATACAGGCCATGATGGGCGGTGCAACCTCCTTATATTAGAAGTAGGCTACTTCAGAATGCCAGGTGCAAGGGAGTGGCAACAGAGTGCAGGCCTCTTGTGGTCTTGCATGCTGCTCCCTGAAGCATTTGGTGCACCCCCCCTTATCAGACTCCTCCTTTAGGTCGACCATCTCATTCCAAAAAGAGAGGGTGTCTGTCCCCAGGGCTCTAATGTCTCCTTTCAGCCCACCGCCCAGCCCTCCCCCCAAAGCACCATCTGCCACACTTTAAAGCAAAATGTCAAAACAGTTCCTGAAAGGTTGTGAAAATCAGCACTAGCGCTCCAGCGGAGGGAAAGATCTTGGGGTGGCAGCCAATTCTTCTTCTTGCCCTGCTGAATATTCATGCGGGTCCCTGAAGCACGACACACAAAGAGCAGCTGGGGAGGGAGATGCTGTTAGGGGGAGACTGCGGTGGCCTTGGCTTGGTATAGTAGGGAGAGCTTTGATTTAACTGCCTCACTGCCTGAGAATCAGACAATAAGGGAGGCGGGGGGGAAAAGGTTCAACCAACTCACAGCTTACTTTCTGCTCCCCGGCACCCCACCCACGTTTTTGCATTCGGAAGAATCGCGTGGCAAAGCTGTATCACTTCAGGGGAGCGTGTTGCGTGTGGGAGCTCCCCGCCTGTAGAAAAGTAGCATGTCAGGAAGAAGACCGAAGCCTACCATTCTACAAGCAGGAAGGTAGGGTTTTTCCTATGGGGTGCACTTTAATATGCACCCACAAACACCCCGTAACTGCCTGCAATGGTACAGTTCGGAAAAAGCTTCACCCCCATTCTGCTGAATGCACTATCTGGTCCTACTTTGGAGACTACTTTGATCGGCACTGCTCTCTATGATGGTGAAAACCATACTTCTTTAACCCCTTTCTGAGACTTCACCTGCATTATTCAATAAAGTGAACGAGGGCTAAGTGAGTAGGAACCTGTGCAGTTCCTTCTGTCCCCTCCTTCCGGAAGGAACTTGAGCCATCCCCAGGGACAGACAGAGGCAGTCTGGCTACAGGCTCATGCCTTTGCTAGATTTTGATGGGGAAGATCAGCCATTGATCTGCTTGGCCGGGAGGTCCTTCTGCAATTGAACCGATTTCAGCGTGGAGCCGTTGAGTGAAAACGGAGGGCGGGAGGTGAGCGCAATCAAAACATCGGGATGCAGCTCATCTCGCTCAGATCTCCCCCTCCTCCTCCTCCTCTTCCAGGGGGGTGAAAGATAATTGAACCCCAATTGAGCCAATCTCAGGGCTGTGGCAACATACAAGAATCAATTCTGAGGTCTCGCCATGTGTCAGGCAGCCAAAGCCATGGGTAGCTCTGCAGTGGCGCTTCTTTAAAAGGTTTCGATTTGCAGCGGGAGAGCGGGGGAGGTAGACTATTGCTGCCCCCCCATGGGAACACAGCCAGTCTATACAATTCTTTGTGTTTATCCAGTCCATTTAATCTATGCTGATCATCCCTCGCCGCTCACCGCAGATGCTGTTTCAGAGCATCTCACAAACACTCGGTTTGAGGCGCCAAGCACAGGCTGAGCATTGCAGGCACACCGAAAGAGCGCAAAGAACGGAAGGCTCGGGGCCCAGCCACACGCGATGTGGGAGATGGGAACGCACATAGCTGCCATCGCCCGAGCCCGACCAGCTAGCCCAGTCCTGAACCCTGGCTGGCAGCAGCAGCAGCAGCTGCCCAAGGTGTTAGGATGGCACCTGCACCCTCCTCTGTGCAAATGGCCTACCTTGCACCTGCGCACCCAGCTTCTCCAAATCCTCTTCGGTCATGTGAGAGAATCGGCAATTGGAGCCAAAGTCACACTGGCCTGCAAGGAAACCAAGACAGAAGGACATAAAAAATAAAAACGACTCGAGAGGCGAGGCGAGATGCAGGGGGGAAAAATGGGTCTGAATGCCCCCATGTTGATACGGGGCTTGCCCATCGTGTGCAAGGGAAGCAAACTGCCCGAGGTTAACGTGGGCTGGTTTGTTTTTTTTTTGGAGGACCTCAGCATCCAATCCCGCCTTCCATCTGCACAAAGCAGGCAGATCTGGGCCTCTGAGAGGAGAGAAAAAAATAGGTCATAGAATCATTTTGGAAGGGACCCTACAAGGTCATTTAGTCCAACCCCCTGCTTGTAGCAGGAAATCCTCCTAGTGCATCTCCAGCAGAGGTTCCTGTCGAGCCTCTGCTTGAAAGTCTCCAGTGAGGGAGAATCCACCACATGCTTTATGGTGTCCCTTGTGCCAGCCCTAACTCCAGGTTAGGATTGTGCCCTAAGTAAAGAAAGGAAAACACTTCCAGGTGGGTCAAAGAAGTGCTCTCTGTGGGGCAACACATCCACAGGGCCCACTCTGGCTACAAAACAATTAGGATTGTGCCCTTCGCTCCCTATATTCATAGAACCATAGAGTTGGAAGGGACCTACAAGGTCATCTAGTCCAACCCCCTGCCTGTAGCAGGAAATCCTCCGAGAGTATCTTCAGCAGGTGCCTGTCGAGCCTCTGCCTGAAGGTCTCCAGTGAGGGAGAACCCACCACCTCCCACTTTAGCACAGTGATCAGAGGGGAGATTTATGTTCCGTGCTACTCTGGCAGCTGCCTGCAGAGGGCCGACTTCACTGTAAAAGGCAGGCTACTGCTGTTCAGAAAGATTTACTCGGCCAATTAAAACGGGCAACAGTTTGCGTCCATCACAAAACAAAAGAGCAAAACTGTACCTGTTTGCAGGAATTTCCGACAGGGCTTTTTGGTCTGTTCTTCCTGCAGGATGGCTGCGGCATCTGTGGAAGACAAAGCACCAGGAGAGGTGGAGAAAGAGGGCAGGAGCTTCTCCCCACAGTTTGTTGCACACAAAAATGATCTCCTTGGTGGCAAATTTGAAAGTGTGCCTGAAACAGACAAGCAACTCGTTCCCCCAAGCAACCCTTCTCCTTCTCTCAGTGTCCGGCAACAATCACACATCCAATTAGTTTAGGCTTAAACAATGTGCTACTATCAAGCAGGGACGGAACAATACATTAAATTTCTTACGTCATCTACAAAATATTAATAATTGCTCATATTAAAAATTGTGTATCTTAGACAGCATCTTATTCTTTTCTTTAATACTTGTGTGTGTGTGTGTGTGTGTGTGTGTGTGTGTGTGTGTGTGTGTAAATCTCATTTATTTTAATCCCCAGCAAAGGCTGTATTATCAATCAATCAAAGGTACTTATACACCGCTTTTCAACACGAAGTTCACAAAGCGGTTTACTGGCGATTGGTAATAATAAAGTTAAATGGCTCCCTGTCCCAAAGGGCTCACAATCTAAAAGAAAAAGAAAAAAAAGGCAGACCACCAGCAACAGCCACTAGAAAAGACACTGCGCAGGGGCGAAGAGAGACAATTACTCTCCCCTTGCTAAATATAAGAGGTGCACCATTTGAAAAAGTGCCTCTTGCCCAGTTAGCAGGGGTGAAATTTATTATATTCTAAACTGCTTGTGCAGCAAATTTTGGTGTAATTTTTTTAACAAGGGACTTCTGAGTTTTATATAGCTTGGAGCTTAACTGGCAAGAGGCACTTTTCCAGGTGGTGTTCCTCTTCTATTTAGCAGGGGGAGAGCAATTGTCCCTCTTCACCCCTGCGCAGTATCTTTCTAGCAGCTGTTGCTGGTGGGGCTCTCCATTTTTGTTTTTAGATTGTGAGCCCTTTTGGGACAGAGAGCCATTTAACTTTATAATTATTTTTTGCCTGTAAACCGCTTTGTGAACTGTTGTTGAAAATGTCTGATCGATTAATCAAGTTTAAGAACACAATCCTAACCAACTTTCCAGCACCGGGGTAAAGGGCAATGAAGCTCAAAGGTAAGGGAATAAGCATTCCCTTACCTTGAGGAGGTCTCTGTGACTGCTGTTCCACTGCAGAATGCAGTACATGCCCCACTGGCATAGCTATGTCAGTGCTGGAAAGTTGGTTAGGACTGCACCCTAAATCTGGCACTGGGCTTGGGGTGCTCCCATCATTCCCTTGGGAACCGATCCACAAATCTGATGGCTGAAGGGGCCCTCTTTACCCTGGTAGATGCAGCACTGGGGACAGGTGGGTGAGTGAATCAGCTGGAGGAATGAATAAGGGCACAATCCTAACCCAGAGTTAGGCCGGCACAGCTAGAAGCAAAGTTTGGCCAGCACAAGGGGCACCGTAAGTTTGGATCACTCTCGGAGTCAGAGAGGCCAGCACACAGACGTGCGCCATCCCCCCTGACTCCGAGAGTGGTCCAAATGCCACTCCCTTGTATCTGGCATTCTGAGGTAAATTTCTGAGGTAAATAAAGCAAAGTCTGGCCAGCACAAGGGACACCGTAAAGTATGTTTGGACCACTCTCGGAGTCAGAGAGGCCAGCACACAGACGTGCGCCATCCCCCCTGACTCCGAGAGTGGTCCAAATGCCACTCCCTTGTATCTGGCATTCGGAGGTAAATTTCTGAGGTAAATAAAGCAAAGTCTGGCCAGCACAAGGGACACCGTAAAGTATGTTTGGGCCACTCTCGGAGTCAGAGAGGCCAGCACACAGACGTGCGCCATCTTCCCTTACTCCGAGAGTGGTCCAAACGCACTTTACGGTGGCTCTGGTGCCGGACAAGCTATGCTGGCCTAACTTCAGGTTAAGACTGCGCCCTGAGGCACAAGGGACCCCTCCAGTGGTGTCATTCAAATGATTTAGGAACAGGAACTCACTTTTGATTGGCACTTGTCGGGAACCCGGAACCAGCCACGGAGCCCGTTAGGATCCGGAACGCCCGTTCTGGTCCGTTCCCCCTGAATGACATCACTGGACCCCTCCCACCTCTTCTTCCTGCTTCCTAGAACAAGAGATGTTCTCCTACCTCGAAAGAGATCGTACCAGACCTTCTTGGCCCTGAGATGCTGCACCCCGTTCAGGTGCTTCTTCCGGTTGTGGAGGTTGTCCTGGAAAGAGCGGTTGCAGTAGTCACAGAAGTAGCGCTTCCCCATTGTGGCGGCAGCGAAGAAAGCGCCTGCGGGGAAAACAAGGGCAATATCAAAGCAGCAGCTGTTTCTGATGCACTGGGAGGAGACCCTGAAGAACATCTCCTCCCCACCCCACCCCACCCCCAATTGCCCCTCTGAGGATCAGAGCCAGGAGCCATATCAGTCAACCATTCTCCAGAGGTGGAAACTTGCTCTGATGGACCCTGAAACCATTGTCCTACTAAGCATAAGCTCGAAAGCCTATTTGGTGGGCATGGGAGGAAGGACTTTCCTATAGCCACCACTGGGGGCTGGGGAGGTGGCAGTGGAACACCTTGCCACAGGAGGTGGTGATAGTGTCTGGCCCGGATGCCTTTAAAAGGGGATGGACAGATGGGTGGAGGAAACCTCCGTCACAAGTTATAAGCCATGATGGGTACATGCAACGTCCTGGTTTTAGAAGTGGGATGATACAAGAGCCCAGACACTCACCTCCTTCCGCAGGAGCTACATCACGCACAACGCCTGATACAAAAAGGCAACAGCAAAAGATTCTTGCTTGCTCCTCGCTCGCTTTTTTCAACCACTTTCACAACTGTCTGGGAATTGTAGTTTCGAGTCCTCCTTTTGCTCCCCCTGCAATGGTAAGACCGGGCACGAAATCACTACATTTCCCAGGTGCCTCCACGTTCAAGAACCACGTGATCGTAGGGCGTCGCGCGAAGCCTCTAGGGAAACGTAGTGCGATCGCTAAGAAAGCGGTAGTCCGGGTTGGTCAAGCAGGTTAAATAACTGGAGTCGCCATCCCCGTCGAATTAATAGGAACCTAATAAAGCCAGGGGGAGGGCTTAGCAGCCATGCTGGTTTACTCAAAACAATCCGTATTCCAAGCATTTCAGATTGGTTTGCTCATAATGTTTAGGACTGAATAGTTTACTCCTGAAATAAAAACTTACGAAAATAAAAACGTGTGATCATGTAGAAACATTATTGGTAACCTTATTATGAGTTAATATGCAATTCCAAGGTTTAATTCCGCATAATTATATTACTGAACACACCAGACGAAATGCTACTTGCTGTCTATTTAAACTCGGATTGCACTGTTTTGACAGACTTATTTTTTGAAATCTACACAAGCAGGAATAAAGTGTGAACGGGAAGGAAAGAAAAAAAGGGGAGAGTGGGCAAAAATCAGATAAATATGTAGGGAAATTACATTAAAATCTCTCAATGTATAACACAAGTAGTTGTCAATATGAGAGTAATTCTTTTTTACTTCTAGACTATTAAGAGTATTTTTTTAAACTTCTACACTCACCCCCCCCATAAAACAAATTCTGTTAATGTTCAGAATTTCGAAAATATTACAGTAGAAAATGGAAGGTGGGAAAAAACATGTAAACGGGAAGGGGGGGAAAGGAGGGGGGAAATATTTTTTTTTCCTTCTAGACCATTAACAGTGGGTGTCAGAAAATGGTGAATAAGACTGCTAGGAACAACAAGAAATTACACAGCTTCAAAAAATAATGCACTCACTGTTACAGTTAACGGTTATTTTATTGAACCGATGTAATGTGAATACATGAATCTTTCCGTGGACATTAAATCCCATTTTTCGTACAGCGATTCGCACACCCGTATGCAGAACACGCAGGCATGCTTAAAGACGTTGAGATTTACATTTACACACGTGCAGGGAGATTTTCATTCGTGAATTCGCGGCAATCCTTCTTGGCGGGAAAGATCTGAGTCAGCCATATTTGTTTTCCCGGAAGCTTCAAGAAAATGATGTCATGGCAACTCCAGTCAATCTAACCTTTCTGGGGTTGGTACGTATCATGAAGGTATAGTCAAGAGGTGGCCATCCTTATTATCTAGATAGGGCAGCGAGTGAATCCAGGGGGCGGGGTTAGCGGTGACGTAAATATGCTCAAAACAATTCTGATTCCAATTATTTCCAATGGGTTTTCGCATGATGTTTAGGGCTTATTTGTGTACTCCAGAAGTAAAAACTTACCAAAATAACAACGTGTGATTGTGGAGAAACATCAGTGGTAATCTAATTATGAGTTAATATGCAATTCCAAGGTTTAATTCCGCATAATTATATTACTGAACATACCGGACGAAATGCCCCTTGCTGCCTATATAAACTCGGATTGCACTGCTTTGACAGGCTTATTTTTTGAAATCTACACAACCAAAAATAAAGTGTGAACGGGAAGGAAAGAAAAAAAGAGGAGGGTGGGCAAAAATCAGATAAATATGTAGGGAAATTACATTAAAATCTCTCAATGTATAACACAAGCAGTTGTCAATAGGAGAGTAGTTCTTTTTCACTTCTAGGCTATTAAGAGTATTTTTTTAAACTTCTACACTCACCCCCCCCCCCCAAAAAAAAACAAACCCTATTAATGTTCGGAATTTCGAAAATATTACAGTAGAAAATGGAAGGCGGGAAAAAAAGTGTAAACGGGAAGGGGGGGAAAGGGGGCGGGGTTATACCCGGAAGCTTCAAGTATGTGGCGTCATGCCCCCTCTATGTATAATAACTCTATGGGCGCAAAGGGCTTGGCTGCCCATGATGCTTTGCGGCTTGAGCCGGCTGGAAGGAAAGGACTCAGGCGCGCATGCGCGCTGAGAGAAAGCGACCCAAGATGGCGTTCACCACGAAGGTGTATCAGCTACTGTTTCGCCGCACGTCCACCTTCGCGCTGACGATCGTGGTGAGCGCCCTGGTTTTCGAGAGGGCTTTCGACCAGGGCGCGGACGCTCTCTTCGAGCAGCTGAACAAGGGGGTGAGTTGACCTTCTACCGTAGGGGCCCAAGCCGGGGCCTCGCGTAGAAATGAGGCGGGGATGAATGAAGGTCAAGCCGGCTCCGAAGTACGCAAGGCCCCGGCTTCGGGCCTACACTCCTATCGTCTCCGTAGGCTCCCTACCTGTGTCTGGGGTTGTCCTTGCAGAACGGGCGAGCTCGACAAGGGAGCTCGCTGGCCAGATCGTTGCTCCACCAAGCTCCCTACGATTATTGATTGGCAGCAGCAGGTATTTGGAGTTTCAGGTGGGAATTTTGCCCTGCTCTGTTGGGAATTTGACCTGGGAGGGCTTCTGCATGCAAAGCAGGGCTCTACCCACTAGGCTTATGTCCCTTCCTTGCAGCCCCCCCCCCCCCCATGCACAGGGCTGTCTGTGGCTGTTCCTTTCCCAACCCCTTTGGCACGTCCAGCTACAGCCACTGCAGGGGAGCTTTTTCTGTTCCCTGCTTCTGTGCCAGCTGCCCTCCAGTTCCACTTGGAGCTGCCAACAGTGTACAACATCAATTACTTGAAGTCTACTCTGTACAGTGCATTATGTGCACAGTTGTTATTCCTTCATGCATTCACAGGATGTGATTCCACCTCGCGTATTCATGGTGTTGGAAAAACAGCAGTTTTCCACAAACTTTTAAAAGGGAATTCTGTCCTTCAATCCTGTGCAACTGCATTCACTTCACCAGGCAAGAAACCCACTGAAATAGTAAGTCTTGGCAGTCAAGCGATGGCTGTTATTTTTGGTGGCGACAGCAACAGTTCTTTGGCAGCCGTGCGCTACCAGACACTAACCAAGAAAGTCGTCACAGCCAAATTGTTTGTGAATCCAGAACGCCTGCCTCCAACTGAGTCTTCCACAAAATTCCATAGTCTAAGAGTGTACTATCAGACCATGATTTGGATGGATATGGCTGGGGAAATGAATCCTGTAGACTGGGGTTGGAAACTCGATGGCGGTGGTGCCAGTAATGTGTGATATTAAAGCTGCACCAGACACTCTACTGCAAATTATACACTGCAATTGTAAAACTGGTTGCAGTGGTACCCGCTGCAGTGGCAGAACATACGGACTTCCATGCAGTTCTGTATGTGGACCATGTCAAGAAACGTATTGTGACAACCAGGTGTTAGGTTACCTAGAGGGCAGTGATGAGGATGAATAGAAAATTAAGGAGTTACTGTTTTATCCGCATATTGCTGCAGTTTTCTTAACCAAGTTTAAAGGGTTCTTTGTTGAATATGTAGTTTTTAAAAAAGGAAACAATTCAGTTCAAATGTATTGATATAATAATAAAAACATACAACTTGATATTTGTTATGACTGGTGTTGTACCTGCAATGCTCATTACAGTGGAATCCATTCTTCAACCCATGGACCAAGTAATGGGTTAAAATGAATTACTTGACCATACAAAAAACCTTGAGTTTGAAAAATGAAAAAAAGACTAAGCTTAAAAATGACACGGTTGCATGATTTTGGCCGATTTTCATGGTTTGCGGCTGCCATCTTGAAAATAACCCACTTCCGATGGTCGAATTTTGGAGAACATTTTTTCTGTCAATCAGTACACCTAGTACTAACAAGAACAGTTGACAGATCTTTTATTAGACTTAGTCCCAGGTCTAATGACATATTGACTGGACTAGTAGCTTTATCGAAGAGCAACAGCCCCTCTGCTTTTTGAGAGCCCCAGAGTGGAACAGCCTATTGGTCAAGGGCAATCGAGGACAGTGAATTGTCACACTTTGACAGACGAGTAAGAGGGAAGGGGTGGCTTAAATCCGGAGGCATTTCCGATAAGTGGGCTTGCACGTCAACATGTGTGTAAAACATGGCTAGCTTTTTTTCAAATGCAAGTGGCACAAACTTAAATCAAGGGTTCACTTCATTGCCTCTCGGATGAGGATGTATAGATCAACTTTCTCTCTGTTGTGCAGCTTATTTACAAAACCGGGGACCTGAATCCTAGAAGGTTAGCTGGTCAGGACCTTTGGAGTCATCTAGTGTAACCAGTGGTGTCATTCAAATGATTTAGGAACAGGAACTCACTTTTGATTGGCACTTGTCGGGAACCCGGAACCAGCCACGGAGCCCGTTAGGATCCGTTCTGGTCCATTCCCCCTGAATGGCATCACTGCCTTTAACCCTCTGAGTGCCAGCCAACCAAGAAGAAAAGCTCTTTGCAGAGGAATTGGGAGGGGGAGGAGGGAGAGTGAAGTGGGCGGAGTCAGCCCTAATTTTAACTAGTGGAACTGAGTTCCCCCGCGTTCCCCCTGCATGACATCACTGAGTGTAACCCTTCTCTGCCACACAGGCCCTGAGCCCGATAGGTGGCTGCCCAACCTTGGCCTGCACCGCACTTCTGAACCCGTTCTTGTCACCTTTCGTTTGACATTATCCTGATGTGATTCGGTCATTTTTGCTAGGTCTTGTAAACCATCCGTGATCCCAGCCTGGAATAGACCGACAGCCTAGTCACTGACTTAGAAGCAAGCGTTCCCAAGGCTCCTGCATTTAAAGTGATGTTCTTGTCTCTTTATTAACGCAGAAACTGTGGAAGCACATCAAGCACAAGTATGAGACTGGTGAAGAGTGAGGCCCACAGATGCTGGACTCCATGCCAGACCTCCTGTGACCTTCGGAACAGCCCCTCCTCCTGACCGCAAGCTGCCGAGACAGCAGATGTTCATCCTGATGTGTTGGTTCTAGCCAAAGTGCGTCTCGAGAATGGACTCAAGGACTTGGTTGTGCGGAAATGCAGCTTAATAAAATACATTCTCAGACGTGTACCTTTTGCGTTTCAGACCTCAATTCATTCCTCAGAGCAGCCTCCCCCATCACAGAAGATATGTGTAGGAACTGTGTTTCCATGGAGAGTATAAAAAGAGAGGATTGATTCAAGTACAAAAGGTAAAGGCTTCCCCACGACCGAATGGTCTAGTCGTGACTTGACTGTAGGGGGCAGTGCTCATTTCTAAGCCTGTAGAGCCGGCATTTGACGGAAGACAAGCTTCCGTGGTCATGTGACCGGCGTGACTATATGCTGTAGCGCACGGAACACCGTGACCTTCTCACCAAAGTGGTACTTATTTACTCTCATTGTTTTTACGTGCTTTCAAACTGCTAGGTTAGCAGGAGCTGGGACAAGCAACGGGAGCTCACTCCGTCGCGCAGTCTCGAACTGCCAACCTTCTGGTCAACGAGCTCAGCTCAGCGGTTTAGCCCGCAGCGCCACCACATCCCAAGGTCCCTGATTCAAGGAGGGGCCTCCAAATGCCAGCCCAGAGGCTGGATCCAGTGCACCAATGTAACAAACGTGGGCACAGCAGTGATGAAACATTACTGTTCGGTGCTGCAGCCTCCTTTCTTTGTAACCGATCTTTGCGATGGGCAGTTGCTTCCTCTGTGAAATTGGGGCAGAGCCTTCGATGGTTCCTGCAAAGATCGGCCATGGAGACTGTAAGTCTCCAGAACAGTAAGGGTTTGTCAGCGCTGTACCCAAAGATACTACCCTGGCACACCGGGGCTGTTGGAGACACCTGCTATGAAGAGGCATTTGTTGGCTTTGGGTAGCAGTGTAGCACTTGTGTGTAAAATGCCCTTGTTTATCTGTAGGTAGCAAGGAAAGTCCCATGCTAGCTAGATACCTGAGCATGAACTGCTCACATGAGCCCTTGCCTTTGATCAAATTATTAACTGAGCAGCTCATGCTCAAGAACCAACTGGGTGCTCAAAATCTTTTTGGTGTCGTCTTAAATGCATCTCTCCCCCCCTTTTTTAGGTGAACTTAAAATGGGTATTTAAGTTCTAGAGCCGCGGTCTCCAAACCCAGACCACTGCATACAGGGAAAGCCGTCCCGGCTAGCATGAAGCATTCCGGCACTCTTCTGCTAATGCCACTGGCACTGCCCAAAAAGATGCTCTGGGCAGTCCCATCACATGCCCCAGCAGGCTGTTTAGCTGGATTTCCAGGTAGACGTAACTGTCTCTCTGGGCAGCATAAGTAGCATTAGCGACAGCATGATGGAATGCTCCAAATCACTCCTATGCCTGATCTGGCCTGCAGTTGTTTGGAGTCCCCTGTTCTAGAAAATTATCAATTCTAATGGAACTGTTAGGCTGGGGGGGGGGAACTTTGGGTAGGAGAAGTTATTGACGGGAAAGGGGAAATGAACAAGGGCGAGACTGATCATTTCCCCGGGGTAATTAATTTAAGAAACATTCTTGGGCTGAGGTTGGAAAACCAGGGCTGGAAGTGCCTCTGAACTGCTGTGGCTTCTCACAGTGAGCTGTGCCTGTTGGCTGACTGTGTCCCATGTGAGCATGGATCGAGGCAGCGCAGTGATGTGCCATTGTTATGAACCCTGCAGGGCTTTCCCTTTAGCTTGTCGTCTGGAAATGAGGAGGACTGGGGCTTAGAAGCAAGCAGAGGAGAGACAATGATTGAGAAAAGCAGCAGTGCCTGGCTAAGCCTAATTGGGCGAGGGGAGGGGGAAGAACGACTGGTGGGGAACTATTCTGATGGACGGGGGCTGTGGCTGCCCCAAAGCTAGAGAGCTGAATGTCAAGTTGAGGAGCAAACTCCCTTAAGAATGGCAGACAAGATGCTGGGAGCTTAACCAGAAAAGGTTTCGTCTCCCCTCCACAAGCGTGCCTGAGTAGCAAAGGGAAGTCTTTTGCGCTTCTGGAAGGATCTTGTGGAGCCGTGTTCAGGTAGGCTTGGACACATCCCAGCAGACGCTTTATCCCTGTCTCTGCTCCCATCTTTTCCAAGCTAGGCATTGGGCAGGCAGAAACAGGTGTGCACACACCTGCCCCTGTGTGTTGTCGGAGGTAACCAGCTCACAGGTGAGCCTGTTGCCAAGGGGTCTCTCCCTGTCCATAGCAGTGCCGTGAATTGAACTGAGCCTTGCCTGCAAAGCACGTGCAGACCTATACGCACAGCCGCCCCTCTTCAGAGACGGCGTACGCCCCCGGCTGGCAGAGGCATGAGTCAGAGCATGCCGTCGTCTTAAGGGGGACCGTGGTTCCGCTTCACGGAGGCAGCTTGGGCTGGTGAGTATTCGCGGGGAGAGCTGCGAGAACGGCAACGCGAGCGCTTTTGTGCCGCCGCTATAAATAACACAACACCGGTTGCCGGTCTCGGGAACGAGATTCCTGTTGCGACAGCCACAATGCCACTGCTAGGCAGCTCCCAGCAGCACAGAGGAGCCCTTCGTCTCTGTCTTTTAAAGGGGGGGGGGAGGTGGACCGCGCCACACCCCTGTCCCCATCCTGCAAGCACCCCCTCCGCCAGTCCTTCAGGAGGGGATCATGCCTTTGCTGCGCTTCCGGTCGGCCATGGCTCGGCGGTTATGGTTCGCCCGGACCCCCTTGTTGGCCTCTTTCTTCCGGCGGTCCTGGACAGTCTCTCGGCTCTGGCCGTGGCCCTTGGCGCTGCCGGCGATGGCCGCTGAGTGCTCCGGCTTATGCCTGCAGCGGACAGAACAAGGAAAAAAAGCTTCGTCACAGGCAGGCAGCCAACCACGAGAGCGATCGTAAGGGGAGAGCCGTTGGGAGCCGGGTGGGATATACAGTTAAGCTCTAGATCCGTGTTCTTCCACCTTTTTGGAGCCATGGCCCCAGCAAATAAATACGTGAAGAACGATTCTGGGGACCTGCTGTTGAGGCTGCTCCCCCCCCCCACCGGGAGCAACCACCTGCCTGCCCCTCTCCCGGAAACCACTCTGCGACTGAGTGTTGGGAGAGTAAAAACAGCTAAAAGGAAATACTTTTTTTTACCCAGTGGGTGATTAACCTATGGAACCCCTTGCCACAGGAGGTAGGTGGTAATGGCATCTGGCTTTCAAAGGGGATTGGACAGATTTCTAGAGGAAAAGTCCATCGTGGGCTATAGGCAGCGGTGTCATTCAAATGATTTAGGAACAGGAACTCACTTTTGATTGGCACTTGTCGGGAACCCAGAACCAGCCACAGAGCCCGTTAGGATCCGGAACGCCCGTTCTGGTCCGTTCCCCCTGAATGACATCACTGGCTATAGGCCATGATGGGTTGGGCAGCCTCCTTACATTAGTAGTAGGGCCGGGTGCAAGGGAGTGGCGACAGGATGCAAGCATCTTGTTGTCTCATGCGCTCCCTGGGGCACCTGGTGGGCTGCTGTGAGATACAGGAAGCTGGACTAGATGGGCCTTTGGCCTGATCCAGCGGGGCTCTTCTGATGTTCTTAACTAAAGTCTAGAAGTTGGTTCGGTCCAATCTAAGGCAGAAAGCAGTTTGTGGGGGACGGAGAGAAGGAATTCAGCCTAAGGGCTGGCGGAAGACAGGCAGCCTTCAAAAGTGATGGACGAACCACTTGCCTCCCTCTTCCCTACGGAAGAGAACACACGCCTGAGGAGAACACACGCCTTTGAATGAGGGGATCTGATGAGCCGTGTCAAGCCGCGGTGACCAGGAGGGTGCAGGTTCTGGGCCTTGCACATTAAGAATGAAATGAAAGCAGCAGGGGAGGACGGCAGATATCCGCGGGGTCATTAAGGCAGTGTGAAAGTGTTGATCTTTTAACACAAAATATGTCACTGGTTGCAAAAAAACAAAAAAAAACCAAGCTCTTTACCAGAGGCCTGGAAGGTAGCCAGCGCAGCATCACAGAAGGAAGAAGATGTTCGGACTTTAGGTACCAATCACAGAATCAAAGAGCTGGAAGGATCCTTAGAGGTCATCTAGCCAACCCCCGGCTCACTGCAAGAAACTGCCCCAGTGTCCATAGCAGGGAGCTTCTGCAGGAAAACCTCCACCAAGGGGAAGCCTATTACTGAATGAGGCAGGCTGTTCCGGTTGTCGAGGAGCCCTTACTGTTAGGACATGCTTCCTTGGGTGGGATCTCAATTGACTTCCCAGAAGCCTTTGGGGCAAGTCCTGCCTTAGGACATGTTAGGACAGTGATGGCGAACCTATGACACGCGTGTCAAAGGTGACACAGCGCAACGTTTGGGGTGACACACCAGCCATCCCCAATGCCTGATAAAAACAAGAGTTTGTTTTGCTCATTTTTCATTTTTGTAATTATCTGGTGTTTCTTTGTATAATACATAACGCCACATACGGTGGGACTGTATTTTTTTGCTCAAATAAATGAACATAAAGAATTGTTTCTCTTTTGTTTGGAGGGGGCGGGGGTTGTCACACTAGCAGTGTCAAGTTAAGCTCTTTCCTAAGTTTTGACACACCTAGCCTAAAAGGTGCGCCATCACTGTGTTAGGAGATGCTTTCTTGTGTCGAATCTCAATTGACTTCTCAGAAGCCTTTGGGGCAAGCCCTCCCCTTCTTTTGCATTAACAGCCCTTCAAGATGCTTGAAGATGGCCATCCTCTCTCTCCTTAACCTTCTCCAGGCTAAGCATACCGAGCTCCAGGGCTGGCTCTGGAATAGTGAGGCCCAATGCAGGCCTTCCCAGGGGACCCACACACACACCTTGAGGGGGCCCCTCTCACCAAGGAAAGCACTTATGGTGCTGTGCATCGCACAGTAACTGCAAGTAACTGCCCCATACAGTTACAGTGTACATACTGTAACTGTGTACAGTTCTGGTCGCTGCACCAGACATAGTGGAAAAGGTGCAGAAGAGAGCGACGAAACGATTACGGGGCTGGGGCACCTCCCTTAGGAAGAAAGACTGCAGCGTTTGGGGCTCTTCAGGCTAGAAAAAAGGCGCCTGAGGGGGGACATGATTGAGACATACAAAATTATGCATGGAAGGGATAGAGTTGACAGAGGGATGCTCTTTTCTCTCTCTCAAAACACCAGAACCAGGAGGGCATCCGCTAAAACTGCGGGTTGGGAGAGTTCAAACAGATAATACTTTTTTACCCAGCGGGTAGTTAATCTGTGGAACTCCTTGCCACAGGAGGTGGGGCTGGCATCTGGTCTGGATGCCTTTAAGAGGGGATTGGACGGATTTCTGGAAGAAAAGTCCATCGTCCATATAGGCAATGGTGGATTGTGCGGCCTCCTTACATTAGTAGTAGGCTACTTCAGAGTGCCGGGTGCAAGGGAGTGGCAACAGGATGCAAGCATCTTGTTGTCTCGTGTGCTCCCTGGGGCACCTGGTGGGCCGCTGTGAGATACAGGAAGCTGGACTAGATGGGCCTTGGCCTGATCCAGCAGGGCTCTTCTTATGTTCTTACCTGAAAAGAGTTAGTGGTGACATCATCACATCCCCGCCAACTGCTTCCAGGTGGCCCATCTTGGGCTGTTCGGAGGCAGAGGCAGGTGGGAGGGCCCAAGGCAAAGCTGCTCTGCTCGCCCCACTGACTTGCAGCCCATGGAGATCCCGGCTGCTGCAGCAGGCAATACGCTCTCTGCCCTGGTGCGCCCCCACCCACCCACCCCCAAAGTGTGGGGGCCAGTGTGACGACATTGGTCACATTGGCTTAAGGCCATCCCTGCAAAGCTCCTTCAACCTTTAAGGTCCTCCTTAAAATGTGACCCGAACTGGATGCGGTATCCCATGCGACGGCCTGACTAGTGAAGAACAGAATGGAGCTATTTCTTGTGACCTGGACTCCGTGCCTCTCTCGATGAGCCTATTCTTTCCCCTTGGAGTCTTCAGGATTCTGGAAGGTGCTTCAACCCCGGGAGTCGCAACCCCAACGGGGTTAGCCAAGCGTCAGCTGCTGCTTGTCCGCAGACAGCACAGCCCCCAAGAGAGCGAGTTCCTCCTTACCCTTTCCTGGCGAGGAAGGTCAGCCGCCTGGCCTCCGCTCTCTCCCGCAGCACCGCGGGGTCCTGCACAAAGTGGTCCTGCTGCGGAATAAGAAACAAACACTATAGATGGTTGATTGCTCACGAGAGGCCTCCAAGCCATTTAATAAGCCAAACACTAGAAAAAGGACAGGGAGACAAGATGGCTAAATGGCTTTCCAACATTGGGAAGGGGGTCATTACAAGGAAATTGACTCCCACTGTAGGTTTGTAGATTGTAGGATGCTCGGGGCAGAGACCTGCCTTCTTTAGCCTGCTTAGCCTCATCTCTGTATCCTCCCCATTTTAGATGCAGAAGTCTAGACTGTAGGATGCTCGGGGCAGAGACCTGCCTTCTTGCTTACTCCGTGAACTGCACATAGAGGGCAGCATATAATTCATTCATTAAAGGGCAGGGAGAGCAGAGCTCCCCAGGTCTTCAGGCCCGGCTACAGTTAGAGCTCCAGAGAGCCACCTCACTGACCCATGACTCCTTCCACCCCTCACCCCATCACGAACTGAACTGCAGCTGCCCCGCCTCAGGTCACCTTTGCGGCTTCCTTTTCATTTGGCTCCGCCTCTTCTTCGTCTTCATCCTCCTCCTCTTCCTGCTCTTTCGATCTCAGGACCTGAGGGATGGTAAATGGCCTAAGAGGAGAGGGAGAGAGAAAGCACATAGGATTTCAAGGACTTTAAGGGTAAAGGTTTCCCCTGACCAAATAGTCTAGTTGTGACCAACTGTAGGGGGTGGTGCTCATCTCCGTTTCTAAGCCGAAGAGCCGGCGTTTGTCCTGAGGACAAGCTTCTGTGGTCATGTGGCTGGCACGACTACACGCCGAGGCGCACAGAACGCCGTGACCTTCCCACCGAAGTGGTCCCTATTTATCTACTTGCCTTTTTCATGCTTTCGAACTGCTCAGTTGGCAGGAGCTGGGACAAGCGATGGGAGCTCACTCTGTCGTGCGGTCTCGAACTGCCAACCTTCCGGTCAGCAAGCTCAGCGCTTTAACCCGCAGCGCCACCACGTCCCTAGGACTTTAGGCAAGAGCTAAATGCTTTGGTGCAGAGCTTAGCCGTGCCTAAGGAAAAACAAGAAGTTCTTCCATTCTGCAGGACTGGGGCCGTTTTGCAGAAAAAGTCCCTGATCTGGGATAACTACCCCTGGGATAAATAAAGTAGGTAACTGCTAAAGGGACCCAACATTGATTGGGTGGTGGTGGCAGTGCCCCTCAAATTTATTATTACGGGCAGAAGATCTTTTATCCAGACATCTGAAATCCAGACATCTTTGTCCAAGACTTAAAAAAAACAAACACAACTTTGTTTAGAAAAAAGATCTTGTGCTCATTCCCATGAACAGGCTGTAAGTTCAATTCTCTGCTCTGGGACTTGTGCCATTGTTAAAATGTGTCAAATGAGGCCAGCAGTCCCCAAATGGGACACATATGCATGCAATTATTCCCGAGATCCAGACAAATCCTCAATCCAGACACCTTCCCATCCCAAGCAGTCCGGATAACGGATAATCAACCTGTATATACAGGCATGCGCCGATATCCGCTGGGGTTCTGTTCTGGACTCTACCGCGGATACCTGAAACTGTGGATACTGGGGGCGCCTTTTTAAAGACAGGGGGAGCATCTGTGGTTGCACTGCAAATAGGTAAAAAAAAATAGATTTGCCTCATGTTCCCCTATCTTGTTGGAGGAGACTCTTGAGAGTCCCCTGGACTGCAAGGAGATCCAACCGGGCAATCCTACAGGAAGTCCAGCCTGATTGCTCCCTGGAAGGACAAAGACTGCAGCTGAAGCTCCAAGACTTTGGCCACCTCATGAGGAGAGAGGACTCTTTAGAAAAGACCCTCATGCTGGGAAAGATGGAAGGCAAAAGGAGAAGGGGGCGACAGAGGATGAGATGGTTAGAGAGTGTCACCGAATTGATGAACATGAAATTGGGCGAACTCCAGAAGCTAGTGGAGGACAGGGAGGCCTGGCGTGCTGTGGTCCAGGGGGTCGCGAAGAGTCGGACACGACTTAGCGACTGAACAACAACAACCCCTATCTTTCCAACAGCCATCCCAGTTTCCATGGTATCCGTAGATAGCTGAAACTGCGGATACTGAACCAGGGGATACTGGCCGATGCCAGTACGTAACAAACCAATACAATGATTCTCTCTCTACTATGGGCTCACGTTAAAGAAAATCAGAAGAGACCCCAGCAACCGCCACTGGTTGTTGGACCAAGTCAGACAGTTGTAAACTCTCCCCCTGTTAAACAGAACAGGGCACCACATAAACACCTGCTTTGCCCTGGTGGCACCCGGGGCTACTGGCACCTCCACAAAGGGCTTAAACCCACCTCCTGCTGATGAGCTCGTCGTCAGAGTCTGCGTCGTTAGCACCCACTTGGTTGCCGTCGTAAGTGTCGTCGTATTCGTCCTCGTAGTCGTTCTGGTAGAAAAGGCCGGCGTCGCTCGGTTCCACGGTCTCCTCCTCCACCACCACCGAGTACTGGCTGTAGCGCTCTCTCTGCTGGGCCACGAGGCGCTTGTCGTCCAGCAAACTTTTGGTCGTCACTTTGTCTCTCCTGAGATGCAAGACAGGCCGGCCAAAGGAAAGAGGGGGAAAAAAGCAATTCAGATAATGCCGTTCGCGTACGTAGAATTGCAGAGCTGGAGGGGAATCGAAAGGATCACGGATCGTGGCCGAGACAGAGAGCGGCCCAAACATGCTTTACGGTGTCCCTTGTGCCGGCCAAACTTTGCCGGCCTTGACTACGTGGGCAAGGCACAACTACAACTTCCCTGACAATTGGCCTGCCAAGTCTCTGCTTGGAAACCTCCAATGATTTTAAAAAAAAATTTTCTTTGCCTTTATTAAAGAAAAAAAGATGATGCACTAACAAAAACCTTATCACAATATATATGCACTACAACTACAATAATGAAGGGGAAAAGGGGGGGTAAAAAGACCTCCAATAATGGCGCTTTACACAAAATGAGAGCACAGATCTCTGCCCCAAGAGGCGTCTGTACTGGAAAAGGTGGAAGATACGCCCGGGAGTTAGGGAACGGTATCAGTAGTGGCCTCTTGTCCATATCAGCCAGGGATTACAGGGTTAACCCCTAGTTCTATGCCTGCAGCAGGAACACAGCTGCAGGCTGATGAGGGCCCTGGCTAGGAAGGGATTAGCACAGGTGCAGATGGGTGTGGCTGATGAATTAAAGCCTGCCCGGCAACAGACACCGGTTGGCCTGCCTCAGTATAAGGTTGGAGGCAGGAGCTGCAGTAAGGGAGCACCAGTTGGTGTAGAAGCTGGACGGACGGACTGATTGTTGGACTGGATGAAGGAAGGTAAGGTTATTGTGGGGAAAAACTGTGGAGAACTGTTGTATGACTGCCACACCCCTGGAGCCACCAAGTGGAGGAGGCAGGTGTGGCTTAGGTAAGCTGACTGCCTATTGTTTGGTGGTGGGGTTTTTTGGTGCCAAGTTAGACTTAGGGTGTCTGGAGCTAAGCCGGTGATGAGGGCAGTCTGGAGGAGGCTGGCCAGCCGGTGATTCCAAGCGAAGCTGCTGGAAGAGAGAACCAGTGGGTAAAGGGACCCCCTCCCTCTTGCCTATCTCTGAGGCTGCTCTGGAGGGGAAACTAGTCAGCCTAGTGTGGGCATCGGGGCCCTTGGGGAGGCCTGGCAGGGAATTTGGCACAACAGCTTCCAATCTAGATATCAACATAAGGGAGACACGGAGAAAGAAAAGACAGGGCGTACAGGGAAAAATACATTATTTCAACCGCACTGGCTCTTATCTGCCCCTTTGACAACAAGGCGCCCCCCTGAAATGGGGTCATGTTTATTTGGGGGAGGGATCTCGAAGAATTTGGTGCTGGAAGAGGCACCGGACACCTGAATTGGTAACGCCCGTTCAGTGGTGTCATTCAAATGATTTAGGAACAGGAACTCACTTTTGATTGGCACTTGTCGGGAACCCGGAAGCAGCCACGGAGCCCGTTAGGATCCGGAACGCCCGTTCTGGTCCGTTCCCCCTGAATGACATCACTGTGCCCGTTCCATGAAATAAAGCCAAACGAATCGAAGCCAAGGGTAGCTAAGGGGAAAGAACTGCTCCAAAGCCTGCTGGCTACACACGATAGGTGCAAACTTCTTTCTGCTGTTTCTGGTCCCTTGCTGGCAAGTCCTGACACATGCCCACATGTTCCACAGCAGTCTGAGATCGCCACGTTTCCTACCCAGCCGCGTGGAACCCCTCCTCCTAATCACACTGCTAGGAACATTCTGCTCCCGGGAATGCAGGTGGTATCTGAGCATCCGTTCTCCACGGAGAATTCCCCGCATTCCACTGGAAGGAGATCGCCACTGAGGAGCAGGGGTGTCCGCGGTGATGGGCTTCCCGAGGCAGCCCAGGCATCATCCTAATGAAAGCCTTCCCTGGAAGGACAAGGAGCGATCTCCGGTGGATCCTCCTCCGGCTTCCGGTACAGGCGGCACCCTCAAACTACAGGCAAGGAGGAAGATCAACAGAAGCATGCCTCTCCCCCTATTAAGTCACTGCATCGCTGGTACTGCTGAAACTGGGAGCCCTTTGCAACACCGGATTTTGCTCAGGTGCATGTGGGCAAAATCAGGTGTTGCAAACAAGCTCCCAGTTTCAGCATTAGCAGCGATACTGGGATGCCTATTAAAAGGATAGGAGAGCATTAAAGAAATCTCTTTCTTTTTTACCTTGTTGCAGCAAATCCACCAAATGTTCCCTATCTTTAAAAAGGCATCCCCAGATAAAAGGAAATACTTTTTTTTTTTTACCAAGCAGGTAATTAAGCTATGGAACTCCTTGTCACAGGGAGGCGATGCTGCCTTCTGGCCTAGGTGCCCTTAAAAGAGGACTGGACAGATTTCTGGGTCACGGGCTATAGGGCATGATGGGTTGTGCAACCTCCCTACATTAACAGTAGGCGACTTCAGAATGCCAGGTGCAAGGGAGTGGCAACAGGATGCAGGGATCTTGTTGTCTCATATGCTCCTTGGGACATCTGGTGGGCCACTTGAGATACCGGAAGCTGGACTAGATGGGCCTTTTTGGTCTGATCCAGCAGGGCTCTTCCTATGTTATTGAGGCCCAGATTGGGTTGCAAGTTATTATAGCTCCCTCCCCACAGACAGGAGAGCAAATTGTCTTCTGTTTACCTCAGAATGCCATGTATAAGGGCGTGGCATCAGGGTGCAGGCATCTTGTTGTCTACTGAGCTCCCTGAGGCACCTGGTGGGCCACTGTGAGATCCAGGAAGCTGGACTAGATGGGCCTTTGGCCTCATGCAGCAGGGCTCTTCTTCTGTTCTTAAGGCCCAGACTAGGTTGCAAGTAATTATAGCTCCCTCCCCACAGACAGGAGAGCAAATTCTCTGTTAATTACCTCAGAATTTTACCTCAGAATGCCATATACAAGAGAGTGGCAACAGGGTGCAGGCATCTCGTTGTCTACTGAGCTCCCTGAGGCACCTGGTGGGCCACTGTGAGATCCAGGAAGCTGGACTAGATGGGCCTTTGGCCTCATCCAGCAGGGCTCTTCTTCTGTTCTTATCCATGGTTTCAGGTATCCATGGAGGGGGGGGGGTCTGGAGCGGAACCCCAGTGGCTACTGGGGTATGCCTATACTGTGCAAGGTTTTTTTAAAAAAAATATGCAAAGCGGGCTGCCTAAGACTACAAACATTTGTCACATTGCCTGGAGGCATAACTGGAACTGTAAATTATCTGACTGGAAGACGGATAAAACTCACCTCTTGCCTTTCTGCACCCGGGACATATCCACGGAGTTGTTGCTGAATATGTCAAACTCGTCGTTCTGAAAAACGTTACACCGGGCAGTGACGAGGGGGGTGGGGTCTGGCTTCACCGGCCTAGAGGGCAAACAAAGGGTAAACGCTCAAGACCTTCTTCTGAAGCCCACAATGAAGGACAAGCCAAGGGACAGGATCTGAAATCATAGGAGCAATTTAATACAGGCCAAAGGTTCGCATAGTCAAAGCGATGGTTTTCCCAGTATCAATGTATGGCCGTGAGAGCTGGACCATAAGAAAGGCAGAGTGCCGAAGAAGAGATGCTTTTGAATTTTGGTGTTGGAGAAGACTCTTGAGAGTCCCCTGGACTGCAAGGAGACCCAATCCAGGAAGTCAAGCCCAATTGCTCCCTGGAAGGACAAATCCTGAAGCTGAAGCTCAAAGACTTTGGCCACCTCATGAGAAGAGAGGACTCCTTAGAAAAGACCTTTGTGCTGGGAAAGATGGAAGGCCAAAGGAGAAGGGGGCGGCAGAGGAGGAGATGGTTAGAGAGTGTCACCGAAGCGATGAGCATGAAATTGGGCGAACTCCGGAAGCTAGTGGAGGACAGGGAGGCCTGGCATGCTGAGGTCCAGGGGGTCGCACTTTGGGCACCTCATGAGAAGAGAGGACTCTTGAGAAAAGACTTTCATGCTGGGAAAGATTGAAGGCAAAAGGAGAAGGGGCGGCAGAGGATGAGATGGTTAGACAGTGTCACTGAAGCGATGAACATGAAATTGGGCGAACTCCGGAAGCTAGTGGAGGACAGGGAGGCCTGGCGTGCTGTGGTCCAGGGGATCTCGAAGAGTCAGACACGACTTAGCGACTGAACAACAACAACAACAACAACCCTTCTCTCCCTTTCCTTTCCCAAAAGAGGAAAGGAGGGCGGGGGGGGCGGACTATTGCCTGCTTCAAGATAGGTAGCAACACCCCCTCCCTCAAAGATGAATTCCCTACCCTCCCCGTCCACTCGGACAGCCCCCCCCCCGGGCAGCACCCCCACGCTGGCTAATTAGCTAATTAGCCACGCTGGCACCCATGTGCACCAACCATTCACCATTAGCCCACAGACGTTTTAAGGCAGCATCCCCTGCCCCACCTTGGCATGGAGCGGTCCAGCTGCTCCAGGGATGCCACCAGCTTGTCCTCCAGGATGTTGTTGATCACCTGCTCCACGCTGTAGTCGTATTCCTCTAGGCAGGCCAGGACGAATCCTTCGCCCAGGTCGGGGAGCAGGTCTTTCACTTGAGTGATCAGGGAATCCAGCTCCACCCCAGAGACCCTGGCCGTGGGTGTTGCAGCTGCTCCGGCGCACTAGGTTGTGATAAATTCAACAGGCAATGTCAAATGTTACTCTAGTGGGAAAATGGGGTGTGCAGAACTCGGAAAAGTGAGGATCCTCAGCACGCAAATGTCAAATGCAGCCAGAACCCTGCTCTCCAAATGCCCATTCCCATTGGCTAAGTTCACTGGAGACTGCTTTGGTGCGCTAACAGGAAGTTAGTATCGGGACAGGAAAGGGCAGCAGGAAGGGGCGAAGCAAGGCAAGGGGGGGGGAAGACAGCTTCCCTATCCACAGTCTTGCCTGCTGGTTCATAGCTAATCAGGGATCACAGCTCAGGCTGAATATTCACCTCTAAGAAGTCCCTGGTTCATAGCTAATCAGGGATCACAGCTCAGGCTGAATATTCATCTCTAAGAAGTCCCTGGTTCATAGCTAATCAGGGATCACAGCCCAGGACGAATACTCACCTCTAAGAAGTTCCTGGTTCATAGCTAATCAGGGATCACAGCCCAGGACGAATACTCACCTCTAAGAAGTTCCTGGTTCATAGCTAATCAGGATCACAGCCCAGGACGAATACACACCTCTAAGAAGTCCCTGGTTCATAGCTAATCAGGGATCACAGCCCAGGACGAATACTCACCTCTAAGAAGTCTTCCTGACCGAGCCCTTCCAGGTCCATGGTGCTGCTGGCCTGCACCATTTCAGAGGCCCCAGTCGCACCTTCTTGCAGGGGTAGGTCTTGAGCTGTTTTTTTCTTCCTGTCCACTCCCTCCCAGGCACTCTCCACTGCCTGAAGGATATAAGCAGTCCGGGTCTCATCTCTACCCAATAGCATTAAGGGTATTTTTGTGATCCATACACATGATCTGTTCAATATCACCTGTACCACCATTAGTGAAACTAAGGCCACAGACACACAATGAAAATAATAAGCACATTCTTCTTGCTCCTGCTTGCCCCAGGCCAACACTTCCCTCCTCTTTCTCTGTGGCCTCTCCTGAATGCTCCTTGGGGGGGGGGCAGAGACCTGTCCTGTTATTCCCCAAAAATCACATGCTTGTAGATGGCATAAAGGTAACCACAACCTTCACAGTTGTCGGTGGCAGCAAAAGCAAAATAGATTCTTGTAGTGCCTTAACCTTCAGACTGAGGGTGCAATACTAACCTGGAGTTAGACCAGCAAAGTTTGGCCGGCACAGGAGACACCGTAAAGTACATTTGGACCACTCTTGGAATCAGAGAGGCCAGCACACAGACGTGCGCCATCCTCCCACACTCCGAGAGTGGTCCAAACGCCACTCCCTTGTCTCTGGCATTCTGAGGTAAATTTCTGAGGTAAATATGAGGTAAATAAAGCAAGGTCTGGCCAGTATACCAAAAAGTGTGTTTGGACCACTCTTGGAGTCAGAGAGGCCAGCACACAGACGTGCGCCATCCTCCCTGACTCTGAGAGTGGTCCAAACGCCACTCCCTTGTATCTGGCATTGTGAGGTAAAATTCTGAGGTAAATATGAGGTAAATAAAGCAAAGTCTGGCCAGCACAAGGGACACCGTAAAGTATGTTTGGACCACTCCTGGAGTCAGAGAGGCCAGCACACAGATGTGCGCCATCCTCCCTGACTCCGAGAGTGGTCCAATCACCACTCCCTTGTATCTGGCATCCTGAGGTAAAATTCTGAGGTAAATATGAGGTAAATAAAGCAAAGTCTGGCCAGCACAAGGGACACCGTAAAGTATGTTTGGACCACTCCCGGAGTCAGAGAGGCCAGCACACAGATGTGCGCCATCCTCCCTGACTCTGAGAGTGGTCCAGAAAATGCTTTTTGGTGGCCCTTGAGCTGGCCAAACTTTGCTGGCCTTACTGTGCTGCCCTAACTCCAGCTTAGGCTTGCACCCTGAATCAGGAAAACATGGGCATCACCCCTGTGAGGATAAGGTTCCTATAAGCGGCGGGTTGAAAGGATACAAAGCCGAGGACGCTTGCTGGAGGAGGCTGACGTCGTCTGCGACAGGAAAGAGCTCATCGTAGTCACGGAGAAACCTACAAGGACGAATCTTAAGTGAGCTTATTTACGCTATCTATTTACTTACAGTTTTTTAATCCCGCTTTTCTCCCGGGAAGGGACCCAAAGAGGCTTATTCCTGCATAGGACCCACTGAGCTCAATCGGACCTCCTCAATCCCTCCTGCATGGGGGAGTGCTGCCCCCTCCCCACACTAGCATCGCTCCCACCGCCTCTACAATGCGACTTAGCAGGAGGGAGAATCCCCTTGTTAGGCTGTGAAGCGACACCAGACTAAGGAATTTTGCAGCTTGGGAAATACTGAGAGAAGAGCAGCTAGTTAAGGCAACACAACACAGCTGTATTTATTTTATTTATTTATTTTAAAGATTTTTACCCTGCCTTTCTGCCTAAAAAGGCATTCAAGGCGGCAAAGTAGGTATGCTGTACCTACTGCCGCAAGGCACACTCACCTGAAGTGAGTTACCACTGTGATGGATATAAGCAGCATCCAGAAGCTTCTCTCCAGACAGTGTGTTTCTAGCTAGTGTCTCTCTAGTATCTCTCTGTGTGAGAGTCAGTGTATCTGCTAGGCAGTATCTGCTGTGTTCTGTGACCAGTGGGTTTGCAGTATACTGTGGACTTGGAATATGTGTTAAGAAGTCCTGTGGAACTGCTTGTTACTGCCTGAAACATCAGATTGCCTACGGTGTTTGGACCTGGATTGTACTGCTGACAACTCAACCTGCCTAATCCCTTGGAACCTAATCCAATACACGTCTTAACTAAGGCGCCACGCCTTTTTGCCTTATTTGCTTGGATTTATGTGGTTGCTGATGTTCATGGGTGCTTGCTTCGCTCTGCTGACTTCCTGACTTTCATTAAGTTTGGTTAGCCATAATAACCCTAAGGCAAGAAGCAACCCCCTTACAAATGCGCTGCCAACACTGTTCCGCCACATCCCTCCAGCGGTGACAACAGGCCACCCACACCAAACATCTGGGGCAAGATGGCCAGCCAGTCCTCTCACCTTCTCTCCTGAAGCACCGAGGTGAAGACCTGCAGGAATTCTTCAATGTAGGGCTGGATGTAATCGCAGCTGTAACAGAAAGAAATGACGACCGTATCAAGCACCAGATAACGAGAATTGACTGTATTTGGCCCCACCGCACAAGATTAGTGAAGAAAGGCTTTTTATTCAAACGTGGGGAGCCATCTAAATAACTGGCCACAAACGCTTCCTTTTGTCCTTCCCGGGTCTTCCTCCAATCAGGTTCATGCAACGATCCAAAGTTCTAGGATTACTGAATGGAGAAAAAGGTTTTCCTCTTGCCACATCAGTCATGAACTTCAATCCAGCCCACCCCATTTGTAAGATTCACTCAATGTTCCCTAAGTCCACAGACATGCAAACCTATGTTTGCAGGGCAGACTGCTGCCTCTTGCCCCAGTGAGTTCACGCACCTGGTTTCCAAAATGGGCTGAAGGCACAACTGGTTGACGATCATGTGGAAAACTTCCACCATCTTCTTTCTAGAATGGAACAGCCTCCTCCACAAATCCGACAACAAGCTGGGGGTGGGGGGAAGGGAATATAGATGGTTTACCCACTGATGGGATTAGTTTCAAGCACAGAAGAGAAGGGGAGTGGTTGTAACAGGATGTACAGCATGAAGAGCCCAATCCGGTCCAAATTTCGGGTGCCAATGTAGCTACAATGCAGCCCCGAAAACAAGTGTTAGGCCAGCACAGTTAGGCCGGCACAATTAGGCTGGCACAATGGCCACCGTACAGTGTGTTTGGACCACTCTTGGAGTCAGGGAGGATGGTGCACGTCTGTGTGCTGGCCTCCCTGACTCAGAGAGTGGTCCAAACATACTTTACGGTGTCCCTTGTGCTGGCCAGACTTTGCTTTATTTACCTCATATTTACCTCAGAAATTTACCTC
>JAJKFI010000059.1:682880-710155 GCA_029204185.1 Lerista edwardsae
AGACTTTGCTTTATTTACCTCATATTTACCTCAGAAATTTACCTCAGAATGCCAGATACAAGTGAGTAGCGTTTGGACCACTCTCAGAGTCAGGGAGGATGGTGCACGTCTGTGTGCTGGCCTCTCTGACTCCAAGAGTGGTCCAAGCACGCTTTACGGTATCCCTGGTGCCTGCCAAACTTTGCTGGCCGAACTGTGCTTGCCGAACTCCAGGTTAGGATTGTGCTCTGAGCGTGCATTTCAAAATACCAAGGACATCTACTCAGAAACACACCTGCTGTCCTCATGCTGTCTCTTCCTAATTGCAGACTCCAGTTCAGGAACCAGCAGCTCGTAAAACGCAGCCAGTCTACAACAACAAAACACACATACATATGGCACTCTTTGTCCGTCAATGTCTTTGGTTGAAAGACAAAACAGTGAAGGAAGGGGTGCGAGACTCCAGTATGGACAATGCAGAGCAGTGTTTCTCAGACTGTGGGTTGGGAGCCACTAGGTGGGTCACGGGCCCATTTCAGGTGGGTCCACAGAAATGCACTGAATCTTTGCCTGAAAAAAAAATACCTGTAGCAGAAGTCGTGCTTTTGGAATGTGTTGCAAGCCTTTGGGAAGACATCCAGGAAGGCCCAAAGCGTGATGGATGTGTCACACAGGTACAAGACAATGTCCTTGAGCTCCTAAAGGGGGGGGAAACCCTCTTCTTAATGTGCATCATTTTACAGATGTCAAAAACTACCAAGCCAATTCCCCTCTTCCCATGGTCTCGCTTTTTATTAAGTTGTCTAGGTTCGCCATAGCTTTCCTCCCCTTTAAAAAACAACAGCAAACACCCCCACCTGCAAAGGACTGTCCCCAGGGGTCATTCGGATCCTCTCCTCCAATTTCTGCGGGGTGGCCGAAGCACCCTCGCTTCTCAAGCCACATGTTTGCAGAATGTTGCTGAACACCTAGAAGGCAAAGAGCGAGAATAGGATTGAGCAGAGAGAGGGAGGGAGGGAGGGAGGGAGGGAGGGAGAGAGAAGCTTAGGTGGATGCCCTCTTAGGGCCCGATCAGAAGCTAGGATTGAGGCATGAATCAAACATGGTTGAGACATACAACATTATACATGGGAGGGATAGAGCTGATAGAGATCTTTTCCCTTTCTCACAATACCAGAACCAGGGGGCGTCCACTAAAGTTGAGTGTTGGGAGAGTGAGAGCGGATGGAAGGGAATACTTTTTTACACAGCAGGTAATTAAATTGTGGAACTCCTTGCCACAGGAGGTGGTGGTGGCATCAGGCCTGGGAGCCTTTCAAAGGGGACTGGACAGATTTCTGGAGGAAAAGTCTATCGTAGACTACAGGCCATGATGGGTGGTGCAGCCTCCTTACTTTAGTAGTAGGCGACTTCAGAATGCCAGGTGCAAGGGAGTGGCCACAGGATGCAGGCGTCTTGTTGTCTTGTGTGCATCCTGAGGCACCTGGTGGGCCACTGTGAGATGCAGGAAGCTGGACTAGATGGGCGTTTGGCCTGATCCAGCAGGGCTCTCCTTATGTAGGAGATTGCCCCTGCAAAGCAGCCACACAAAGAGGGCCTGTCCTGTCCACAGTGTGTGTGTGCCCGTGTTTTAACCAGGTGCTGCTCCGCCTTGCCACCTCAGACCTTGCTTTCCCGTTCCCCGCATCCCATGATGCTTTGCCTGGGGCTAAGTTACCATGCAGAGTTTCTACACCAGATCTTGGACTAGGCTAACATCGCAACATAGGAAGGCCCCGAAAGACGCTCAATACCCACCTGCAGGATTGTAGGCACAGTTTCATCTAGGTCGCTGTAGTAGCTGGGCTGCTGAGTAAAGATGTTTTCTGAGGGATGAAAAAAGACAAAAGGGAGAAAGGGGGACAGAGAGGAATTAATTTCAGTAGTTAAAGATCTAACATAAGAAGAGCCCCGCAGGATCAGGCCAAAGCCCCACAGAGTCCAGTTTCCTGTATCTCACAGTAGCCCACCAGATGCCTCAGGGAGCTCAGTAGACAACAAGATGCCTGCATCCTGTTGCACTCCCTTGTTTATGGCATTCTGAGGTAAATTTCTGAGGTAAATACGAGGTAAATAGAAGATAATTTGCTATCCTGTCTGTGGGGAGGGAGCTATAATAACCCAATCTGGGCCTCAATAACGTAAGAAGAGCCCCGCTGGATCAGGCCACAGAGTCCAGCTTCCTGTATCTCACAGTAGCCCACCAGAGGCCTTAGGTCAGTGGTTCTCAAATACTTCAGAGCAGGACCCACTTTTTAGAACGGCACTCATGTCAGGACCCAACCGGGAGCGGCATCCTTAACCTGGAAGTGATGTCATAGTCGGAAGTGACATCAAGCAGGAAGTGCCGCCATTGTGACATAATCAAATGACACTCCCGGAACACTGCCATTCGAGGACTGCAGCCATTGCACAACCACAAAACACCCTTGATGGGTTGAACTAAAAACCCGTTTAGGGTTGAACTGCCCCCGTTTTCTGGATTTGCGTCATCAATTCCTTGAACAACTAAAAACACTAAACTAAAACTAAAAACTAAAACTAAAACCTTTTTTTAAAAAGACCCTCAATTATACATTCAAACTGTTAACACTCACGGAAAAGAAAATTCCATCCACACCAACTCATAACTCACCAATCATCTTGTGGAGCAGAGCACTGTTGCCTTTTCCGAAGAGCACACAGAGGTCTAGGATTTTGGGAATGTCAAACAGGAAGTTGTTGTAAAGAATTTCTCCAAAAACAGACGGTGTGATGAAATGATCCTAAAAAAAAAGCAGGGGAAGAGAGAGAGAAAAACATGTGCTTCTTAATGGTTAGCAAAACATCTACTGCAGCAGTTGGAGGAAAGGAGTAACGTATGCTGTAAGGACCACAGGTGTGTGCAATGTGTACCTGTGTGTTGCGATGCAAGACAGGAAGGTGACATCAAGTCAACCCTGATATTCAGAAGGAACAACAGACCTCACCAGGCATTTCTTCCAGGAGGAGGCAAGCCCCACCCCATCGTGCTCACAAATAATAATAATAATAATAATAATAATAATATTTATATACCGCCTTTCTTTGGCCATCAGATTGCTCCTCTGACTTTAATTCAAGGTAGTTTACATAGGCAGGCTTTATTTCTCTAAACCCCCAAGGGTTTTTTTACAAATTACAAAGAAGTTCTGTCTTTCAAGAACTACAACAACACACAGATGGAACTTGCGTGGTCTAGTCCTTCTTTTTGGCCACACGCTTGCCTTCCTGCTGGCTGATAGACGGCTTCTCTGCTCCCACCAAAGAAACAGCTGGCCCAGCACAACTCCTCTCTCACAGGCAGCTGGAGACAGCTCTTATCAGTTGCGCTTCTCAAGGTCTGCCGCTCACAGAGACTTCCGGTGTTGTCGAACTGGCAACCTTCGCATCTTATCTTTGGGCAAACGGAGGCTTTAACCCTCTCGACTAAACCTCCTGCCCACCTAAAAGACTGTCCCCACCTTTTTTGTGATCAATCCATTATCAGCATTTGCAGCAACAGCTTACGATTCCACTTAAAGAGAAGTCAGTAAAGTCATTTATGAATAACTGGAAACCACTCACTGACTTCCTACGTGAGAAGGGTAATTACAGAGTAGCAAATCACGGATTGGATGAATAGGCAGATGATTTAGACATTGGCTGGAGATTAAAATAAATGATAAGGAGATAAAAAAAGTCTTAAAGAAAAGAATAAGAGGCTGGTTAAGAGACATAATTTTTAATTTGAGCAGTTATCAACATATTCTATGGTTGTAAGCAATTTAGACCTTACTCCACACTTGCTTTATATATTCTGAATTTGGTTTTCAATGTTTAGGTTTTGTTTTGTAGTTGTGAGTCCGTGTTTGTTGTTCTCATAAAAATTGCTATTAAAAAAAAAAAAAGAACAATGCTGATGGGGAGGGGGGCATTACATGAAACTCAGATTTTAAAAATAGAGAACCCCCAAAACAGAAGGGAAGTCAGAATCATAAGGTCTCCACTATCAAAAAGCCACCAGAAAAGGAGATACCAATGTGTCTTGTGGGAGGGAGTTCCACAGTGGTGGTGCTGCCACCAAAAAGCCCCGGCCCCTCATTCCCACCAAGCGAGTGCCCGTGAAAAGCAGGGTACGAAACAAAGCTTCAGATGTTTGGGAATCTGTTTGCAAGCTGCCTTCCGAACAGACCAACCCCAGTGGTAGAAAGGCCGGCACTTTTAAGACTGCAAAAATAAACAGCAGTTGCCGATCACATGAGCTCTCTTGTCAGGCTTGATGAGAGAAGAAAATGTTCTTTCCCACTTCAGGCTCTGGGACAGAATTGGCTATATATTCAAACAAGTCGTCTCCAGCTTATTAGGATGCAGGAGGTGAAACTGTGCTTCCATTCATTAGGGAATAGGGAATAGGATTGGACCGAAAACAAAATACTCAAGTGGAAGGAATGAGAGAAGAGACATCAGGAAAGGCAAACAGAGATCTGCTATTTTTTCCCGGGGTGGGGGGGCGAGGAGGAGGATACACACATCTCAAAAGCACACACAGCAGAGAGGAGAGGTGTTTACCTTGGACTCCTTGTGCGTGGACATGCGGAGGAAGGTGAGGAACACGCTCCGGTGGAGGTGCCGCTGCAGGTCGTTCACCTCCGGCGGGAGGTCGGCCACGGCGTCGAATTTCCGAGGGGCGTGGCTCAGATACGAGTCCAGGCATTTCTGAAGCTTCTCGTCGAAGATCACCTGCCGCGAGAAAACACACGGGGAGGCTGTTGAGCAAGGGCGCAGAGCGCTGCTCCGGAGGGTGCGACGCGGTTGCGGGGCCCCGTGGCACGTTCAGTCGCCAGTGGCCAAAGGAAGCGAATGGGGGGGGGGAATACCTGTGCATTTTTAAAGTCGCCGTCACACATTGGTTCAGAAGGCAACAGGCAGCATGGGGTAGTGGTTACAGTGCCAGGCAGGGCCGGCTCTAGAAGAAGCGGGGCGCAATGTGGGGAATTCTCGGATCTGTGCCTGCCAGTCCGCCCATCCCCCACCCAGTTACGCCTCCTCCCCCCTCCCTGAACCTCTCCTGCGCAGCTGACATTGCGTTGATGCAATGGGGTGCATGGGATTGCGCCCCCAAGGAAGCTTCGTGGCTGAGCAGGGATTTGAACCCGGATGAAATCACCACTCCCACTATCCTGTGGCAGTGAGTTCCACAGACTAGTTATGCCCCGCGTGAAGCCGGGCTCCCATTGGCCCAACCCAGATCCCCCACCAATTGATTTCTGGCCAGAGACTTGCCCTCCTTTCCAATCCGCGAGGCAATGTTACCTGGCACCAGAACCTATCATGAGGCAGAGCCAGGAGCCAATCCAGATCATCTGCCACAAACTTGGCTCGCTCCAAGAATTCCTCCAGCAGCGCTGGGTCTCTGGACTTTGGCGGGGGCTTATAAGGCACAAAAGAGCGTTCTGTTTTCTTTCCGGGATGCTGTGGAAAAACAAAATACCACGGGTGTCAACAGGCCAGAGACTCAACAGTAGCCCTTGGTGTTGCCGTTGGAGCTAATCTCCGGAGTCTCGCAGGCCAGGGCCATCGCTGGTGTTGGCAGGACGTTTGCCTGGTGGTTGGCAGGACGTTTGCTCTCTCCTGCCTAGCTGGCAGCTCGCCTGCCTCTTTCATCACAGAGGTAGTGCTGGATCAGCAACTGCGGGGAACTCCTTCGCTTGCAATAAATCAGCTTCCCGTGCATGATTCACAATGAGGTCAGGTGCCCAGTCCTCATTAAGGCAAGTAGCTAATTGCTCCCTCCTTCCCCACGCCATCAAGGTTCCAGAATGAAACTAGAAAACAGGAGATGCCGAATATTTATGCTTCGGGAGCAGCGGTTCCCACACTTGGGGGCAGCAGGACCCACTTTTCAAAATGACACTCTGTCGGGACCCACCTAGCTATACTACAAAAAAAAAAAAGTCTCATTTTACCAACCATTCAAGTCCCTGGTTTGATCAAATGCTGTTGATTGATTGATTACGCAAGCCTAACTTGGAGTTAGGCTGACAGTTAGGCCAGCAAAGTGTGGCCGGCACAAGGGCCAGTGTAAAGCGCGTTTGGACCACTCTCGGAGTCAGGGAGGATGGTGCACGTCTGTGTGCTGTCCTCTCTGACTCCGAGAGTGGTCCAAACACGCTTTACAGTGTCCCTTGTGCTGGCCAGACTTTGCTTTATTTACTTCATATTTACCTCAGAATTTTACCTCAGAAATTTACTTCAGGATGCCAGATACAAGGGAGTGGCATTTGGACCACTCTCGGAGTCAGGGAGGATGGCGCACGTCTGTGTTCTGGCCTCTCTGACTCCGAGAGTGGTCCAAACACGCTTTATGGTGTCCCTTGTGCTGGCCAGACTTTGCTTTATTTACCTCATACTGTATTTACCTCAGAATTTTACCTCAGAAATTTACTTCAGGATTCCAGATACAAGGGAGTGGCATTTGGACCACTCTCGGACTCAGGGAGGATGGCACACGTCTGTGTGCTGGCCTCTTTGACTGCGAGAATGGTCCAAACATACTTTACATACTTCTTTACCTGTACCTATGCCAGCCTAACTGCAGGTTAGGATTGCGCCCTGAATGAATGCCTGGCTTTTTCACCAAGGCTTCCTAGATCTCTTATCATTTTGTCTCGGGTGTGTGTATGTGTCTGTGCATGCGCACGCTCGTGTTTCTTCTTTTAATTCTCTGTTGGTGGGCTTGTTTTTGTATTGCTGAACTGATAGGTGAAGTGGGGAGGATGACACACACTTGCCATTTGTTTTGGAAACAAGTGGCAGGGACAGAGTGAAGCTGAGTATAGTATCGTAGTCCAAAACACAAATTCAGAGCCCTTTGATAGATCAAGAACAAACGATGCGGAACCCAGAAGGACAGAATCGTCCCCTGCGATTCTGCAGAAAAGCTGCAGAATGTGCTACTGGCTGCAGCTCTCTCTTTTGTCTTTCTTCTCAAAAGCAAGCTTCTAGTCCTTATGAGGGCAAAGACAGGATTGCAGGCACGCGAGCATCACTTGCTGCAATCTTGAAAGCAAGAGAAAAGTGCTGAACAAGATTTTCAGGGGCAGGGCTGTCCTCGATGGCACCCAGCCTCTTCCCGCAAGTGCCAAATGCAGAATAAATTATGCAAAATAGCAACAAAAAAGAATAAATTATAACACAGACATCTCACACATTAGCTGAACGTGCATTAATTTAGGTACAGCTCATGGAATGTGGATTTTCCCATTGCTTAACTGCGTTTTGTGAAATGCACGAGATCAACAGTGGTGCCTTACTAGATAAGAGGACCAGAGAATATTTGAGCTGCCTGCGTGACAAGGGAACAAAAAGGAAATTGCTGCTGGCTGGAATTGCTGCCCAACCAAGAAAACCAAGAGGGCATTATTCTTTTTAAAATTTTAACTCTATACTTCAGGCCAAGGGCGGGTGGGATTGCAATCCACTGTAAGATCGCTAAGGGCCCAATCCTGTTGAACTTTCCAGCACTGACGCAGCCGTCCAGAGGTGAGAAATTTTTACACTAGATGTTTCCAATCTTTAAAAGCACTGCTGCTGACAAGGGGGAGTGTATTTTGGCCTGCTTTATTATTGTCAGTAACTGGCATAAGAACGACCACATGCCATGCTTAAGAGCATAAAAAGAGCACTGCTAGATCAGGCCAAAAGCCCATCTAGTCCAGTTTCCTGTATCTCCCAGTGGCCCACCAGATGCCTCAGGGAGCACACGAGACAACAAGATGCCTGCATCCTACTGCCGCTCTCTTGCTCCTGGCATTCGGAGGGAGCCTACTACTAATGTAAGGAGGTAGCACCACCCATCATGGCCTATAGCCCACGATGGACTTTTCCTCCAGAAATCTGTCCAGTCCCCTTTTAAAGGCACCCAGGCCAGATGCCATCCCCACCTCCGGTGGCAAGGAGTTCCACAGCTTAATTGCTCGCTGGGTATAAAAGTATTTCTGCCACAAAAGAATTTATGCTTCTGTACTCCACATTTGCAACCCACTTACCAGTGCTGGTAAAGTTTTCGTCTTCCCAGTCAGTGAATCTCTCTCTGTGAACTGGAGCTCATCCAGGGGCAAGGCTGGCATCTTGCCGGGTTATCTTTGCCTTTACAGAAAAACAAAACAAAACAAATCACGTATCAGGAACTGTCTCAAGAATCCACCAACACAAACAGAGGAGACAGATAGTTCTTGGTATGGCAGCCACACCTAGAGATACGGACGGTGTTTGGACACAAACAAAGCCCAGGCATGAGCCGACTGGTCGAGCCGGAGGAAAACTTATCGGATGTGGCCGGGGGTAGCATAAGAACACAACTGTAGTATGCCCAGGAGCCACATCGCTCTTGCACGCTCGTCCCCTCGCTCCGGGATAGCGCCAGCCACCCCTATGGGCTACTCTCTCTTGCACGGTTGCTCCACCAACAACCAGCTATCTGTTGGTAATGCACAATGGGCAAGGAGTGGAACCTGTGGACTAGCAAACCAGCAGGAGGTCACAATTAGCCTTTCTCGCTAGCGGGCTTGCCGAAGACAGCTGGAGGAAACTAGAGGGCTTTAGAACCTGATTCAGTAGCCGTTTCCTACCTGCCACGATGTCCAGTACTCCACAGATACCTGTATCAATAGAAAAGCCCTTATCAATAGAAACACAAGCATCCTATAACCATCTCTCATACTGCAGCCAATGCAGAAGCTACTTGCCAAAGGGCAGGAGGTTTAGTCGAGAGGGTTAAAGCCTCCGTTTGACAGTTCGACAACACCGGGAGTCTCCGTGAGTGGCAGACTTTGAGAACTGCGACTGATAAGAGCTGAGCTGTCTCCAGCTGCCTGTGAGAGAGGAGTTGTGCTGGGCCAGCTGCTTCTTTGGTGGGAGCAGAGAAGCCGTCTATCAGCCAGCAGGAAGGCAAGCGTGTGGCCAGAAAGGAGGACTAAACCACGAAAGTTCCATCTGCATGTTGTAGTTCTTGAAAGACGGAACTTATTTGTAATTTGTAAAAACCCCTTGGGGGTTTAGAGAAATAAAGCCTGCCTATATAAACCGCCTTGAATTAAAGCACGAGAAGCAATCTAATGGCCAAAGAAAGGTGGTATATAAATACTAGCATCATCATCATTATTATTATTATTATTATTATTATTATTATTATTTTCTCTAGCAATCCTATCTTTTTTTCTAAATTACAGGCGTGTCCTGGAATCCACTGATTCTATTATGCATGGATACCATGAAAACTGGGATGTCTAATAGGGGAACATTAAACTTTTTTTTAGTGTGTTGCAGCAAAACTACTGGTGTCCCCCTATCTTTAAAAAGGCGCCCCCAGTTTCCATGGTTTCAGGTATCCACGGTGGGGTCTGGAACAGAACTACAGCAGATACTGGGGCATGCCTGTATGTCTATATTTTGATACACAGGTTGTGTATCCTTGATCCAAAATGCTTGGGACCAGAAGTGTTTTGGATTTCTTTGGATTTTGGAATATTTGCATATACTTGATGAGTTATCTTGGATGGTACCCAAGCCTAAACACAACATTTTCAGCTGAGTGGGGCTGGGAGGGTCTTTTATCCCCTGGGGACACTGAATAAACTGTCTATTGTGTGCCTGCATTCCATCATATCAGATCATGTGTGGAATTTTCCACTTGTGGCAACGCTCAAAAAGTTTCGGATTTTGGAGCGTTTTGGATTTTCAGATCCGGGATGCCGTCTCTCTCTTTATGTGTGTGTGTGCGTACATGCGAGTGGGAGAGAGAACATGAGAACATAAGAAGAGCCCTGCTGGATCAGGCCAAAGGCCCATCTAGTCCAGCTTCCTGTATCTCACAGCGGCTCACCAGGTGCCCCAGGGAAGCATGAGACAACAAGATGCTTGGATCCTGTTGCCACTCCCTTGCACCCGGTACTCTGAAGTAGCCTACTACTAATGCAAGGGGGTTGCACAATCCATCATTGCCTATAGCCCACATTGGACCTTTCTTCCAGAAATCCGTCCAATCCCCTCTTAAAGGCATTTAGACTGGATGCCATTACCACCTCCTGTGGCAAAGAGTTCCACAGATTAATTACCCGCTGGGTAAAAAAGTACTTCCTTTTATCTGAAAACAGATAACTCTCCCAACCCTCAGTTTTAGTGGATGCCCCCTGGTTCTGTTGTTTTGAGAGAGGGAAAAGAACATCCCTCTATCAATTCTATCCCTTCCGTGCATTATTTTGTATGTCTCAAAATGATCCCTTATCCAGAGTATTCCAAAATCCAGTCATTTTTGTCCATGTCTTGTGCTCATTCCCACGTACAGGCTGTCACTTCTGTTCTCTGCTCTGCGGTGTGTGCCACTGTCGAAAAATATCAGAGGCCATCAGATACCCACACGGGTCACAGCGAAAAAAACCAAAGAAGCATTTCTCATTATATGTATGCAATTATTCCAAAATGCAGACAAATCCAAAATCTAGACACATCCCAAGCAGTCTGGATAAGGGATACTGAACCTGTACATAAAATCACAATCCAAAGTACATATAGCATGGAGAGAAAATATCCCTCTATTTGCCAGCGTACAAGACCGTATAATGAAACAGGCATGTTTACTCATCTCCTTCCTTCCAGTTAACCATTCTAATATTCTCCCCTTGTAGCATCCCCTCCTATTTGCATGCTTTGTCAGAGAAAGGTATCCTCAACGCCTATGGTTTTGTTTTTTCTTTTCAGCCTGTGTTCCAGAGAAGATTATCAAGGATTCCTCAGCAAAAAGATCTGCCAAGGCAGGCCAGCTTCCTTGGAAGGCAGCTCGATTTGCTTCCCCTTGCTTTAGGGCACACTCTTGGTTCATGTGGGGTGACTGCAACTGCCCTCCCTAGAAAAGATCCAGGATATTCAGCAAAAGTGATACAGCAGATGCACAGAAGTTCCATAGGCATAGGACTGGGCTGCAATCCTATGCACTTACCGGGGACCAAGCCCTATTCACTACAAGGGGACTTCCTTTTGAGTAGACATGCCTAGGAGCAAGCTGTTTGTCCCAGGAAAGCAACTATTGGATTGCAACTTCGGTCAAGAACTGTCAGCCACTTTGAGACAGTAAGCCCTTTGGGAACCTTTTACTCATTTATTTAGTGACCTAAACGGCTTTACTTTGGATTGAAAAGCGCTACATAAGTATTTTTAATGGCTCATGTTTAAGTGACTACCAAATTTAATGAAAACGTTCCTCAAAAAAAAAAATACTTTTGTTTCCCAAAAATAGTAAATGTTCACCAAATTTTAGACCACCTAATAATCCTAAAGTGGTAACCACATATTGAGTTCTCGTCATTTTTGTAAAGTATCCGACAGTTAAAAAAAGTGTTTGTCATCCCAAAACAGTAAATTTTCGTAATATACCCCAAACCCAAACCCTAATCCTATGTTTGGGGCATATAATTCTGCTAGCTAAATAATAGTATTGTTGTGTAAATGTCATGTTATATATTTGGTGAACATTTACTAAATTTGGTGAACATTTACTAAATTCCATGTAAATTTTTAACCATGGTTATAACCATGGTTTGTTTTTGGACCACAGTGCTAGGGGCTCACTTTGGCAAGCATTTAATTTGTCCCCATTTTTAATACAGGCAGATGATCCCTTATCGGGACAGCTGAAATGCAGACTATTTGGAAATGCAGACATATTTGTCCAAGACTTTTTTTTTTTTTTAAACTTTCTATAGGAAGAAGGTCTCATGCTCGTTCCCACATACAGGCTGTAAGTTTTATTCTCTGTTCCATAGTGTGTGCCATTGTTGAAAAATGTCAAACAGGCCAACAGACACCCAAACGGATCTCAATTAAAAGAGAAAGAGGAGGTATTTTTCATTACATGTTGCATGTTCCGGTATACACGCTAGAGTTCCGTTCCAGACCCCTTCGTGGATACCTGAAACCATAGATATTGGGGACATCTTTTTAAAAGGATGGGGAACAGCAGTGGTTTTGCTGCAAGAAGGTTAAAAAAAGAGATTTGGGTAATATTCCCTTATCTTTTTAGCAGACATCCTAGTACCCCTGGTATCCATGGATACCGAATCACGCCTGTAATTTAGAAGGAAGATGGGATTGCTAGAGAAAGTCATACCTGCATTGGCTGCTGTATGAGAGATGGTTACAGAATGGTTGTATTTCTGTTGATAAGAGCTTTTGGTACAGGTACAGCTACGCTACAGGACAGCAGGGAAGGCAGGGAATGGCTACTGAATCAGGTTCATATATGTATGCAATTATTCAGAAATCCAGACAAATCCAAAATCCGGAGACGTTCCCGTCCCAAGCAGTCCGGATAAGGGATTTGTTGTTGTTCAGTCGCTAAGTCGTGTCCGACTCTTCGCGACCCCATGGACCGCAGCACGCCAGGCCTCCCTGTCCTCCACTAGCTTCCGGAGTTCGCCCAACTTCATGTTCATCGCTTTGGTGACACTGTCTAACCATCTCATTCTCTGCCACCCCCTTCTCCTTTGGCCTTCCATCTTTCCCAGCATGAGGGTCTTTTCTAAAGCATCCTCTCTTCTTCTCATGAGGTGGCCAAAGTATTGGAGCTTTGGCTTCAGCATTTGTCCTTCCAGGGAGCAACCGGGCTTGACTTCCTTCAGGACTGACAGGTTTGAAAGGGATACCCAACCTGTAATAACAGGAGTTCCTGGCTTTACACGCAGGTCTTGGGTGCGAATCCCTGGCAGGATCTCAACAGAGGGCTGGGGGGGGGGGAAGACCTCGCTTGCCTGAAACCCTGAAGAGTTGCTGCTGCTGTTCAGGGTCGACAGTAGTGGCCAAGGCTCAGACTCCACAAAAAGTGGAAAAGCTTTTGCAACGAGCTTTTGCAAGCAGGCAGAGGAGAGCTGCATCTAATCTGGAAGGCAATGCAGCTCTCTGGCACGGGCATCTGCATCTATTCTGGAAGGGGACAAAGCTCTGGCGGGGAGGGGGGGCGAGCAGCACTTGCGGGACCACAATCGCCCACGTCACTGCCCACCATGAATGTGACGTCACACAGCCACACATACCCGCAAGCACTCCCCGCCCCCTCTCCATAGCCACGGCCCTCCCCGAGCGCCCAGGCGGCCACTGACCCACTGCCCAGGGCAGCCCTCCAGCTTCCCGGCTCGGTTTCGGTTCCTCCTGCAGCGCAGCCGCCTCCTTTCCTCCGCCGGCTGGGCACTTCCGCTGCTGAGGCGGTGCTTCCGCTTTAGAGTGGGCAGCCCGGAGTGACGTCAGAGCTCTGCAAGCGGGGACTGCGCTAGAGCGCGCTCGCGCCCCGGTGCCTTTGCGTTCTCGTGGCACCTTCTCATAACGACCGTGAAATGCATCGATTATGTATTTATTATGATGCTAGCGTTTACTGCATTTATTATTATGCAACTCATGCTATTCTACCGTTCAATTTCATATCACTGCTTTTATTTAATCCACTTTATTGTGACTTTATTGTAAATGCTGTAAACAACAAGACCTGCAGCAGCAGAAACCGTGCAAAAAAAGTTCTATACTGATTGAATAATGTCATTCAATCATCATTTGTATCATCATAAATAAACCATCATAAATAATCCCTCACCAATCATTTTTAATGCTTTATTATTGCATTAAAAAAATTTTCATTTCATATCACTACGGTTATCGATCAATCAATCAGCAGGTACTTATATACCGCTTTTCAACACAAGTTCACAAAGCGGTTTACAGGCAAATAGTAAAAATAAAGTGAAATGGCTCCCTGTCCCAAAGGGCTCACAATAAAAAAAAAAAAATGCAGAACACCCCCAGCAACAGCCACTAGAAAAGACATTGCGCAGGGGTGAAGGGGGACAGTTACTCTCCCCCTGCTAAATATAAGAGGAACATCACTTGAAAAAGTGCCTCTTGCCCAGTTAGCAGGGGTTATTTAATCCTTTTTATTACACATGCTATTCTGTCATTTAATATTAAATTAAGTAATGGTTTACTATTGTATTATAAATGTAATTAATTCAATTTTATATCACTACTGTTGTTTCATATCATTTAATATTAAATTACTTAATTGTTTATTATTATTATTATTATTATTGACATAATTAGTTAATTCAATTTTATAGCACTACTCTTACTTAATCCATTTTATTATTTTATTAGAAATGCTTTTCTATTGTTTAATATTGCATTATCGGTTCATTATTGTATTATGAATGCAATTAATTTAATTTTATACCACTACTCTTATTTAATCCATTTTATTGTGATTTTATTATGCATGCTATTCTATCATTTAATATTTACATATTTAATGGTTTATTATTGTATTATAAATGTAAGTTAGTTCAGTTTTCTATCATTACTGTTATTTAATCCATTTTATCAATCAATCAATCAATCAATCAACAGGTACTTATATACCGCTTTTCAACACGAAGTTCACAAAGCGGTTTACAGGCAAATAGTAATAATAAAGTTAAATGGCTCCCTGTCCCAAAAGGGCTCACAATCTAAAAGAATGGAGAACACCACCAGCAACAGCCACGAGAAAGACTGTGCAGGGGTGAAGAGGGACAGTTACTCTCCCCCTGCTAAGTATAAGAGGAACACCACTGGAAAAAGTGCCTCTTGTCCAGTTAGCAGGGGTTTTATTGTGATTTTATTATAAATGCTCTTTCTATCATTTAATATTGAAATATAGTTTATTACTGCATTATGTCAGTAATTGAATGTTATACCACTACTATTAATCCTTTTTATTATGATTTTATTAAAATGCCCTTCTGTCATTTATCATTATTAAATTATTTAATGGCTGATTCTGTCCTTGTAAATGTAATTATTAGATACAATGCAATGCTGTTAAAACTACATGATTTTTATTTGACCATATTTTAATAGCGTTTTCTCAACATTCTTCCATGCAGTTTGATGGATTCCAACAGGCTACTTGGCTCATGATAATGATGACTCTGATAAAATGCTTTGTTCACAATATAGTAAGTACGAGAGTAATGTATCCCCATGAAATTCACAAAAGTGCTCTGTGATGGTATCATGAAGAGAGCATGCCTTAAAGCACAATCTTCTGCGCGTTTACTCAGCAGCAAGTCCTGCAGTGTTCAGTGATCATTACTCTTAGGTAAGTGTGCATACCATTACAATGTAAGGAACGTGCTGGGCAATGCTATGCGTGCTGATTCAGAAGAGAGACTCCAATCATGTTCAAAGGAACTTACTCCCACATAAATGCATATCGGATTGCAGCCATAGGAAGTTCTCTTGCAATGAGTCAAATCATCTGTCAGTATCGTCAACAGCAGCTAGCATTAGGACGCAATCCTAACCTGGAGTTAAGCCGGCACAGCTAGGCCAGCAAAGTTTGGCCGGCACAAGGGACACCATAAAGTATGTTTGGACCACTCTCAGAGTCAGAGAGGCCAACACACAGGCATGCGCCATCCTCCCTGACTCTGAGAGTGGTCCAAGCATACTTTACGGTGGCCCTTGTGCTGGCCAAACTTTGCTGGCCTCACTGTGCCGGCCTAACTCCAGATTAGGATTGCGCTCTGAGTTTTCCCCAAGGTTTCAGAGGACAATTTGGCTCTTCCCCATCCTGGAGACTCAAGGGATTGCACATAGTACTTCCTGCATGTAAAGTTGGTGCTTCCTACAGAGCTGCAGCTCCTCCCTGAATTTGCCCTTAGAATCATAGGTGGTTAGAACTGGGATGTCGCCTAAAGTCATCTAGTCCACCCCCTGCTAAGTACAAGTAACCGCTACAACATTCCTGGCAAGTGCCCATCCAACTTCTGATTTTGAACATTTTTATGTTCCCCACGGTAAGGGTGCAGGGCATTTGATGGGTCTACTTGCTGTCCCAGCTACTTAGCCGGCGCAGAAGCAAGGGCCTCCAAGTAAGGCTGTGTGGGCTTACTTGGAGGCTGGGAACTTGGGGGCTGTAGTTATGGTTATGAGATTTTTTTAGGTGCTGCACCGCTCTCCGGTTTGGTAACCACTGTTTTAGTCCATCATCATGGATGAAGATATCCTGTGTCCCCTTGCTTTCCGGTGCCTCATCATACAGAGGTATCCCCTACATATCTAGCCCAGCATTGTCTCTTTGGCTAGGCGGCAGCGATCTGAGTTTTCAATCAGCGGTCTTCCTGTCTTGCTTACTGAAAGCCAGAGATGTGGGGGAATGGAATCAGGAAGCGGCAATCAAATGCAAAGAATGTGGTCTACCACCAAGCTACAGCCCCTCCCTGAGAGCAAGGAGAGATTAAATACAAGTTAAATACTTGCAGGGCACATTCAGGGAGACAGACTGTATTATACTCATTTGTAATTCTCCATTTATTCAATATTTACTTATTAACCTGCCAGCCGTTTTTATTTCCTCCGGAAGGAGATCACTGCAAGGAAAGTAAACTCAGGAAAGGTTCTGTTGACTCGATCGCCACTTCACGGGACGCAGAAAGCCGTTTCAGGTGCTACAACCTTAACAGCTCCCTCGTCGTCTCTGTGAAATTATTGATTTTTGTTTTAATGGCATGAAGGATTCATGCTTAATTTCCTTTGGCAAACATCCTGTCCAACTGTGTAAAAAAGGGCTCCAGTCCATTTCCGGCCGGGCCATTCCAGTACCCAAAGATGTTTATCGGATGTGAGATCAGTAAATTATGCAAGAATGCAAACATGGTTAAGTGTATTAAATGGCGCTGATGTTTGATGGCAGGGATACGAGCCCAGGCCCAGCCTTTCTGGATCTCGTCCCTTAGAACAGGTTTGGCTCTGAAGTCCGTGAACATCCAATATAAGAACATAAGAAGAGCTCTGCTGGATCAGGCCAAAGGCCCATCTAGTCCAGCTTCCTGTATCTCACAGTGGCCCACCAGGTGCCTCAGAAAGCACACAAGAGCACAAGATGCCTACATCCTGTTGCCACTCCCTTGCATATGGAGTTTTGAGGTAAACTTCTGAGGTAAATATGAGGTAAATAAAAGGGAATTTGCTATCCTGTCTGTGGTGAGGGAGCTATAATAACTTGCAACCCAATCTGGGCCTTAAGAACATAAGAAGAGCCCCACTGGATCAGGCCAAAGCCCATCTAGTCCAGCTTCCTGTATCTCATAGTGGCCCACCAGGTGTCTAAGGGAGTTCAGTAGACAACAAGATGGCTGCATCCTGTTGCCACTCCCTTGCACCTGGCATTCTGAAGTAGCCTACTATTAATGTAAGGAGGTTGCACCACCCATCTTGGCCTATAGCCCACGATGGACTTTTCCTCCAGAAATCTGTCCAATATACACAGGCCAGAAGCTCCAAGGAGTTAAAAGAGCTTGGCCATACCCAACGCCGGGATTGTTGTGTGTTTGTCCTCTTTCTTTTTAGCTGATTTATTTATTTACTGTAAAGGTATGCTGCCTTCTGCTCCCCAAGGCGGTATGACTGGGGATGCAATCCTAGGCCGGCCCAGTTAGGCCAGCAAAGTTTGGCCGGGACAAGGGACACCTTAAACTATGTTTGGACCACGCTTGGAGTCAGATTGGCCAGCACAAAGACATGCGCCATCCTCCCTGACTCCGAGAGGGGTCCAAATGCACTTTATGGTGGTCCATGTGCTGGCCAAACTTTGCTGGCTTAACTTGTGCTGGCATAACTTCAGGTTAGGATTCTGCCCTGAGTCTTGGCTGAGATCTTTATGCTTTTTAAGCAAATTGACATTAGGAAAAAGTTTGAATAGGAAAAAAAAACAGGGCCTTTCTTCTGGGCTGATTTACTGCTGGGAAGCCGCTGAGCAATGAATGTGTTCCCCGAATTATCTCAGCCAGCGGAAGTAGAGGATGAGCACAGGGTGTTGCCTGGAGCTTTGTGTGATATACAGTATGTCACTAAGGGTGTAATCCTAACCTGGAGTTAGGCCGGCACAGTTAGGCCAGCAAAGTTTGGCCAGCACAAGGGACACCGTAAAGTATGTTTGGACCACTCTTGGAGTCAGAGAGGCCAGCACACAGACGTGCGCTATCCTCCCTGACTCCGAGAGTGGTCCACTCCCTTGTATCTGGCATTCTGAGGTAAAATTCTGAGGAAATATGAGGTAAATAAAGCAAAGTCTGGCCAGCACAAGGGACACTGTAACGTGTTTGGACCACTCTCAGAGTCAGAGAGGCCAGCACACAGACATGTGCCATCCTCGCTGACTCCGAGAGTGGTCCAAATGTGTTTTACGATGTTCCTTGTGCCGGCCAAACTGTGCTGGCTTAACTGTGCTGGCCTAACTCCAGGTTAGGATTGCACTGTCAGGCTTTCAGATAAAGTCTTGCTCTCTTGCGCATTCGGAGAGTTGCACAAAGTTCTTTTCCTCCAGTTCCTTCCCACCTCAGCTGCAGCCAAGCTGTCTTCCTCCTTGCATGCAAACAAGGCCACCATTGACTTGTCCTGATTTCTCCCCCCCCCCAAAAAAAAACAACCTTTCAGGAAAATACAAAGGAGTGTTTGCAGACTGAAGTTTGTGATTTTGGCTTGTCGTGGGTTTATTTATTTTTATTTCCTTCTTACAACTAGGTCAGAGAACCTGAAGAGGATGAATTGGCTAAGTTGTAAACACACTTGAAATCGAGGATGCGTTGCTGACATGCTCTGCAATCTAGTTAAGCCAGCAAAGTTTGACCAGCGCAAGGGACACTGTAAAGCATGTTTGGACCACTCTTGGAGTCAGAGAGGCCAGCACACAGATGTACGCCATCCTTGCTGACTCTGAGAGTGGTCCAAATGCCACTCCCTTGTATCTGGCATTCTGAGGTAAATATCTGAGGTAAAATTCTGAGGTAAATATGAGGTAAATAAAGCAAAGTCTGGCCAGTACAAGGGACACCGTAAAGCATGTTTGGACCACTCCTGGAGTCAGAGAGGCCAGCGCATAGACGTGCGCCATCCCCCGACTCAGATAGTGGTCAAACTTGTGCCGGCCAAACTGTGCCGGCCTAACTACAGTTAGGATTGCGCCCTTGATGCAGAAGGCAGTGAAACAAACTGGAGTGTAATACCTTAATTAAAAGGTATGGCCAAAAATCCAGAAAACGAAACTACAACTGTCATAAAAATCACTGGCTTAGATAACTTTTAAAGTGGACAAAAGAAAGGGAGGAACCATACACACCGCACTGAGCTCCTTGGAAGAAGGGTAGTATAAAAATGTGAAAAAAATGAATGAATGAATGAATGAATGAATGTTGTCATTTGGGGGATGTTTAAAATTTATGGGCCCCTGCATCAAATGACCTAGCTATGCCACTCTTTGGGAGTGACTGTAGGTTTGGGGACAAAAGAAGGAGGCACTCTGCTGTGGGGAGGGTGCAGGTTCCCCCCCCCCCATTTTTCACCATTATCCATGGTAAAATGGATAGCGGTCAAAATGTGTGCTTGAAAAGTGCATGTGACTTAATGGGCCCAATGGATCTAAGCAGAATCTTAGAGATATCAATCGAATTTATGATAGACTTCCATCAGTCGATGGCATTTATATACCGCTTTTCAACACAAAGTTCACAAAGCACTTGACAGGCAAATCTATATACTGTATATAAAGAAGAGCGTATGTGTGTGGGTATGTTTTGTATAGGCTTCGCCATGCCTGAAGCAATTGGCACGAAACTCGGCATGCATACACCTTGTGGCCTGGCGACAAACACTGTGGGGGGTCAGGCCCCCCTGACGCCCCCGGAGGTGGGGGTACGCGGGGGTTCCCGCGTGAAAATTGTCGAAAACGGCTGAAATTGGCGTTGAATCTGTAGTTTCCGGGATCGCTGGGACGAGCGGCGACAGTCCCGATGCCATCGGAGTCCGGGTTTGGCCCCCCCTCGGTGTGGGGGCCGAGAAGGGGTGCCAGACAGAACGTCCGCCATGCCCTCCTGGAACGCCTGGACCGATTGGCACCAAACTCAGCATGCGGAAGCCTAGCAGCCTGGCCACAAACACTGTGGGGGTCGGGGCCCCCTAGCGCCCCCGGGGGTGGGGGTGCACGGGGGGCCCCCACGTGAAAATGGTCGAAAATGGCCAAAATCTGCATCGAATCCATATTTTCCGGGGTTGCTGGGACCAGTGGTGACACTCCCGACACCATTGGAGTCTGGGTTCGGCCCCCCCTTGGCGTGGGGTGCGAGAAGGGGTGCAAAACAAAACATCCGCCATGCCCTGCTGGAACGCCTGGACCGATTGACACAAAACTTGGCACGCATACGCCTTGCGGCCTGACGACAAACACTGCAGGGGTCAGACCCCCCTACCGCCCCCGGGGGTGGGGGTACGCGGGGGTCCCCACATGAAAATGGTCAAAAACGGCCAAAATCGGCGTCGAATCCACAGTTTCCGGGGTCGCCGAGATGAGCAGCGATGCTCCCGATGCAGTTGGAGTCTGGGTTTGGTCCCCCCTCGACATGGGGGGCAAGAAGGGGTGTGAAACGAGACATCTGCCATGCCCCACTGTGATGACTGGAGCAATTGGTGCCAGATTTGGCATGCGTATGCCTTGCGGCCTGGTGACAAACACTGCGGGGGTCAGACCCCGCTAGCACACCTGGGGGTGGGGGTACACGGGGGTCCCCGTGACAAGATGGTCGAAAATGGCTGAAAACGGCATCAAATCCATAGTTTCCGGGGTTGCCGGGGTGAGTGCCAACGCTCCCGACGCCATGGGAGTCCGGGTTTGGGCCCCCCCTCGGCGTGGGGGGCAAGAAGGGGTGCGAAACATAACATCCGCCATGCCTTGCTGGCACGCCTGGACCGATCGACATGAAACCTGGCACACATACACCTTGCGGCCTGGCGACAAACACTGCGGGGGTCAGACCCCCTTAGTGCCCCTGGGGGTGGGGGTACGTGGGGGTCTCCGCATGAAAATGGTCGAAAACGGCCAAAATCGGTGTCAAGTCCGTAGTTTCTGAGATCGCCGAGACGAGCGGCGATGCTCCTGACACACTTGGAGTTCAGGTTCAGGCCCCCCTCGGCATGGGGGGCAAGAAGGGGTGCAAAACGAAATGTCCGCCATGCCGTGCTGGAACGCCTGGACCGATGCGCACCAAACCTGGCATGCACGTGCCTTGCGGCCTGGCGACAAACACTGCGGGGGTCAGACCCCCCCCAGCAACCCCGGGGAGGGAAGCATGGGGCTTTGCATAAATCGGTTGAAAACAGCCGTAATCGGTGTTGAATCTGTAGTTTCCGGGGTCACCGAGGTGAGTGGCGACGCTCCCGATGCCGTGGGAGTCCGGGTTCAGCCCCCCTCAGCGTGGGCGGCAGGAAGGGGTGCAAAACAAGATGTCCACCATGCCCCGCTGCGACGCCTGGAGCAATTGGCGCCAGACTCGGCACACGTGTGCCTTGAGGCCTGGAGACAAAAACTGCAGTGGTCAGGCCCCCCCTACCGCCCCCGGGGGTGGGGTGTGCGGGGGCCCCTGCGTGAGAATGGTCACAAACGAACAAAATCGGCGTCAGACCCATGGTTTCCGGGGTCGCCGAGGCGATTGGCGATGCTCCCGACACTGTGGCAGTTTCGGTTTGGCCCCCCCTCGACGTCGGGGGTGGGAAAGGGTGTGAGACGAGACGTCCGCCATGCCGCACTGCGACACCTAGACCGATAGAGGCCAGACTTGGCATGTGCATGCCTTGCGACAAACACTGTGGGGGTCAGGCCCCCCCAGTGCCCCCGGGGGTAGGGGTACACAGGGGGCCTGAAGTGAAATTGGCATCGAGTCCATAGTTTCCAGGGTCGTCGAGGCGACCAGTGACGCTCCCGACGCGGTTGGAGTCCGGGTTCGGCCCCCGTCGGCATGGGGGGCGAGAAGGGGTGCAAAACTCATAAACTCTGGAAGATCATTTTCTTACCCGGGCAACGCCGGATAACAAACAGCTAGTAATAATAATAAAGTTAAATGGTTTCCTCTCCCAAAAGAGCTCACAAACTAAAAAAAAATGCAAAACACCACCAGCAACAGCCACTAGAAAAGACACTGTGCAGGGGTGAAGAGGGACAATTACTCTCCCCCTGCTAAATATAAGAGGAACACCACTTGGAAAAGTGCCTTTTGCTGGAGATCTTGGCTGTGAACCAGAGGCCCAGCAAAATATGTATCTTATTGGGCCCGCAGCTTCTAAGGCTAGCTCTGCTTTCGATATTCTCTGCACACAATCCTGTTGCAATCACAAAATTGTTTTGAGCAAACAGGGTTGCAAGTCACACTTTCCTTCCTGTTGCCGGGCTATCTTTTCAAGTGCTCCTTAAAGACGGTTAATTTTCAGAGCAGATCACTTCTGTTTTTATAGCCGCCTCTGGCTTGTGGGCTTAGCAAAGTTGTCAAAGGCAACTCTTTATTCAGACACTGCTTGAAATGTTGTGCCTAGTTTAGGGTGCTGCAGTTTCAAAGGGATTGTGACAAGCTGGAGGGAGTCCAGAGGATGGCAAACAGGATGGGGAGCAAGCTGGAGACCATATCCTGCGAGAGTTAGAACAGATAAAAGAAGATACTGTACTTTTTTACCTAGCGGGTAATTAAGCTGTGGAACTCCTTGCCATAGGCGGTGGGGATGGCGGATTTCTGGAGGCAGAGTCCATCGTGGGCTAGAGGTTGGGCAATGTTAGTAGTAGGCTACTCCAGAATGCCAGGTGCAAGACAGTGGCAACAGGATGCAGGCATCTTGTCTCCTGTGGTCCCTGAGGCATCTGGTGGGCCACTGTGAGATGCAGGAAGCTGGACTTGATGGGCCTTCGGCCTGATCCAGCAAGGCTCTTCTTAAGGCCCAGATTGGGTTGCAAGTTATTACTTACCTCAGAATTTTACCTCAAAACGCCACGTGCAAGGGAGTGGCCACAGGATGCAGGCATCTTGTTGTCTTGTGTGCTCCCTGAGGCACCTGGTGGGCCACTGTGAGATGCAGGAAGCTGGACTTGATGGGCCTATGGCCTGATCCAGCAGGGCTCTTCTTCTGTTATTTTGTACACTAAAGAAGTATCAAAGGTGACAAAAATGTTGCCATTCCTTTCATGAGTAAAGGGATGCAAAGCAAGGGATCAATTCTGCAGAGATTTCAACAGAACTGGTCTTGCCTGACTTTTTCTAAGACAGCTCTTTTGGTGATGATAGTATGTATCCTTCTTTTAAAAGAAAGCACTTGGGAAGCTGTACAATGAATGGCAGTTATTGTCCCTAGCTTACGGCATGGAGATAAATTATTTCTTGCCCCAAGATCACATTCCAATGCCTCTAAAAACTGGACTGGAACCAGTTTACAGAGTAGAATTTGCCACTGCCCACAAAATAGCCATTTAACTCCAACTTCCCTGAGGTTGTTCTGGTTTTTTTTTTTTTCCTGGACACATTGATCTTTGTTTCTTCCAACACGATAAGGCTAGAGATTCAGTTACCCTGCGGAACCCAGATAAGATCTTCTTTGCTCAAGGAATTTTTTGCATGCCGGAAGTGCTAAAGGTCTGGAAAACGAAATGTAGCTTTGCATGAGCCTTGCCAAACGGTGTGTCATTTTTATTAAGATTCTTGAAATATCTGTTATGTTTCCCAACTGCACACTTGCAGAGCGAATGTGGTTGTTTGTTCTGCTCGAAATAGCCATGGGGCTCCAATCCAGGTCAAGACCCTGGGAGATGAGCAGAGGCAGGGAGGGCAAAGCTCTAAGTGTTGCAAGAAGCCTTACCCTGTCATGTAAATCCCTCCTCTCCCTTGCTTCTGTAGCCAGTAAGCAATGCCAAGATGTTGCTTTTCCCTGTACTGTGAGGATTGGCTAAAACGGTGCAGGAGAGGAGTGATTTCCACTGCAAGGTAAGGCTCCTTGCAAAACTTAGAGCTTTGCCCTCCCTTAGATCTGCCTCTGGAGGCACTTTTTCAAGTGACGTTCCTCTTATGTTTTTTCACCCCAGCACAGTGTCTTTTCTAGTAGCTGTTTGCTGGTGTTTCTTCTGCATCTTTTTAGATTGTGAGCTCTTTTAGGTTAGGGAGCAATTTAATTATTTGATTTATTTTTTGTCTGCAAATCACTTTGTGAACTGGGACCTTTTGTGTCCGAGAAGTGCAAGGGTAAATAGCACTGCCATCAGATGCTGGGGAGCATGCGACAATGAACTTGCGAGGACGCACAAGACCAGAGCATGCTGACACAGTGATAGAAGAGCTGGGCTGCTGTGAGAGTGTGGCCGCAGGTAGGGACAATAGGGGAGCAGGAACGCTAGAAATGGGCACGCACAGCGGTGTCATGCAGCCGGAACGCTGGGCGGGAGAAATGGGTGAGTGGCAGCTCACCCGTTGCATTCCGGTCCGGTTCGCCGTCTTCCCCGCCCCCGGGGAAGACAGCGAAACGGACCGGAACGCAACAGGCGGGCTGCCGTTCACCCGTTCCTCCCGCCCAGCGTTCCGGCTGCAAGACGCCGCTGGGCACGCACAAAAACAACCAATGCTAAACAAAATCTGTGAAAGACAATACAGGATGCAAATTGTCCAGAAAGCATACGCTGACTTGCTTGTGTCCAGTAAGCAGATGGCTATCCATTAAGCACATGGTTCAAAGTGCACTCTGACTCTCAGGACCTACCTTATTGATTTTTCTGGGTGGTAGAGAAGAGAGTAGTGGGCTAGATTGGCACTCTAGGCCACCACTCTACTCTCCTTCCCCTTCCTCTCTCTTTACCCCTCCTTTTCCAATAAAGGGAGTGGGTGGAACAGGGGCAGCTCAAGAAGGTTAAATGACTGGAGTCGGCATGACGTCATTTTTTTTGAAGCCGAGGGTCAACAAATATGGCTGACTCAGATCTTTCCCGCCAAGGAGGAGGATTGCCGCAAATTCACGAATAAAAATCTCCCTGCACGTGTGTAAAAGTTAATCTCAACGTCTTTAAGCATGCCTGCGTGTTCTGCATACAGGTGTGCGAATCGCTGTACGAAAAATGGGATTTAATTTCCACGGAAAGATTCATGTATTCACATTACATCGCTTCAATAAAACTACCGTTCAGTGAGTGCATTATTTTTGAAGCTGTGTAATTTCTTGTTGTTCCTAGCAGTCTTATTCACCATTTTCTGACACCCACTGTTAATGGTCTAGAAGGTAAAAAAATATTTTCCCCCTCCTTTCCCCCCTTCCCGTTTACACTTTTTTCCCGCCTTCCATTTTCTACTGTAATATTTTTGAAATTCTGAACATTAACAGAATTTTTTTGGGGGGGGATGAGTGTAGAAGTTTAAACAAAACTCTTAATAGTCTAGAAGTAAAAAAGAATTACTCTCATATTGACAACTACTTGTGTTATGAAGAGATTTTAATGTAATTTTCCTACATATTTATCTAATTTTTGCCCACCCTCCCCTTTTTTTCGTTCTTTCCCATTCACACTTTATTTTTGGTTGTGTAGATTTCAAAAAATAAGTCTGTCAAACCAGTGCAATCTGAGTTTAAATAGACAGCAAGTAGCATTTCGTCAGGTATGTTCAGTAATATAATTATGAGGAATTTAACCTTGTAAGTGCATATTAACTCATAATAAGGTTACCAATAATGTTTCTACACGATCACACGTTTTTATTTTCGTAAGTTTTTATTTCAGGAGTAAACTATTCAGTCCTAAACAGTACGAGCAAAGCAATCTGAAATGCTTGGAATAAGGATTGTTTTGAGTCAACCAACATGGCTGCTAAGCCCGCCCCCTGGCTTCAATTCGCTCCTATTAATTCGACGGGCATGCCGACTCCAGTCATTTAACCTTCTTGGGGCAGCTACATCTAATCACTCCGAGAGTGGTCCAAACACACTTTACACTGGCCCTTGTGCTGGCCAAACAGTGCCGGCCTAACTCCGGGTTAGGATTGCGCTCCCACGGTGGCCCCCCAGATGCTTCAGGGAGCACACAAGACAACAAGGCGCCTGAGTCCTCTTGCCACTTGCATTCCCCTTGCACCTGGCATTCCGAGGTAGCCTACTTCTAACGTTAGGAGGTTGCACAACCCTATAGCCCACGATGGACTATTCCTCCATGAATCTGTCCAATTCCCTTTTAAAGGCACCTAGGTAGGCCAGAGGCCATTGCCTTCTCCTGTGGCAAGGAGGTCCACAGCTTAATTACCCACTGGGTCAAAAAAAAAAAAGTATTTCCTTTGATCTGTTCTCACTCTCCCAACACTCAGTTTTAGCGGATTGCCCCTGGTTCTGGTGCTGTGAGAAAAGGAAATGAGCATCCCTCTATCCACTCTATCCCTCCCATGCATGGTTTTGTAAGTCTCAGAGCACAATCCTAAACTGGAGTTAGGCCGGCATAAACTAAGCCAGCAAAGTTTAGCCGGCATCAGGGTCACCGTAAAGCGCGTTAGGAGCACTCTCGGAGTCAGGGAGGATGGCGCACGTCTGTGTGCCGGCCTTTGGCGTTTCTACAGGGATGGCAAAGCTCTAAGTTTTGCAAGAAGCCTTACCTTGCAGTGGATATTACTCCTCTCCTGCACCGTTTTAGCCAATCTTGGCGTTACTTACTGGCTACAGCAGCAAGGGAGAGGAGGGATTTACACGGCAGGGTAAGGCTTCTTGCAAAACTTAGAGCTTTGCCATCCCTGTAGAAACGCCTCTGGTGCCGGCCTCCCTGACTTCGAGAGTGGTCCAAACATACTTGACGGTGTCCCTTGTGCCGGCCAAACTTTCCTGGCTTCGTTTATGCCGGCCTAACTCCTGTTTAGGATTGTGCTCTGAGACGTACAAAATCACGCATGGGAGGGATAGAGTCTTCCAGACTGAAGAGCAGTGCTCAGTGATAGGCTGCGCCTGCATCTGGAGGCTCCATTTTTATTTTTATTTTTGCCACACCTTCGATATAATTTTTTTCCCCATTTTATTTTCTTTATTAGCACATTTGATTAACAAATATTACCTTTGAGATAAAGGAGGATTTTTTGCACGGAGCTGCTGCTGCTGCTGATGCGCGCCAAGCGGCCGCGCAGACTGAACCAGCGCCTCCAAGCCGTCGTGGAGGGGAGGAGAGAGGGAGGGAGGAGGGGGGGAGGAGCCAGAGGCAGAGCCGCGCCCCCCAGGACACGCCCTTCATCCCCGGCCGGGCGGGGTGCGCAGGGGCGGGGCGGCCGTCACGCGCGCGGCCACGCCCCCCGCCGCCGCCGCGCGCCCGGCCGGCCACGCCCCTCCCTCCTCTCTCGCCCGCCTTCCGTGTGGCCGCGGCCGCC
>JAJKFI010000059.1:714758-732198 GCA_029204185.1 Lerista edwardsae
AGAGAGAGAGAGAGAGAGAGAGAGAGAGAGAGAGAGAGAGAGAGAGACCATATGATGCTTAGGTTTAAGACTCCCTTATGAGGGAATCTTGAATTGACTGTTTTTCTGTCCCAACATGCCACTTGCCCCTCCCTTCGACTCTATGATTTTCCTCTGACATGTGTGTTTTCCTTGTGTGAGGGCAGCTAAGTGAGCATGGATCCATCAATAGGTGGTACTGATGCTTCCTTCTTGATAGATGACATGGATTGTTTTGGTGGAAAGGCGGGATCCTACAGCTGTAAGAGTGTGACTAGAAACATTCAGAATGGTGATTTCAGATTGTGGAGGTCGAGGGGAGGCTGCCTTTGTCTTTTATACTGTAAGCCAATGTTTCCCAATTTTTTTAGCACCTGTATTCAAAATGATGCGCTATTGGGACCCACCTATCTTTACGAGACTACAAAAAAAGTTTCACTTTGCCAATCACTCCAGCCTCTGTTTTTATTCTTTTGCTATTTGGGGGACGACGACTGCCTCCTGGAGCATTGTTGAGCTCCATGTTCATTGGATCTGGCCCATTCTGGTGACCTTGTGTTCCCCCTTTGCAGTGGACCAAGGCAAAGTCACTTACTTGTGAATAAGTTTGCAATGTGCTGCTCCATTTTGGTTTCCATAGGGCTCTGTACATTTTCCTTGTCAGCTGTCAGGTTGTCAGTTTCATGACCCACCAAAAAATCTGGTCCTGGTCCACAGTTGGTGGGTCTCAATCCACAGTTTGGGAACTCAGTTCTGTAAATGAGTTGGAGACTCATGATCTGTTTACAGCATTTCAGATCATCCCACATTAAGTCAGGATGTTACTGGTATGTCGTAGAACGATTGTTTGCAAGTTTCATGGTGCTGGACTTCTAGTATATGTTTGCTTTGGAATCAGGCATAGGCTGGTAGTTTCCACTGCCCATATTGTGTGATTTGGTTCTGGGTGAAGGGATTTTCATACTGTATTTTGTACTTAAGCTACGCAGCTTGTCCTACATCAGTCTGTACAGCTGTAAAGGAGGAAAAATTTGGAAAATGACTCATTACATTTTTTTAGTTCCTGTGTCATTGCTTGGGAGCTGAAGGAATGTGCTTCCAAAATGAACAAAAATGTCTCTGCAGAAGTTTGCTAGCAAGCCCTACCACTGCCTTCATTTGGACTGCAATCCTGTGCACCCTTTCCTGGGGAGCCTAGTGGAACACAGTGAGACTGACTTCTGAGGGGACATGTAGGGTCAGGTTGTGTATTTCCATCTGGCTTTTCACATGATTTTCTAGAAATCTGTTGCTTACTCACTGATGGACTACCTTGGAAATTCATCCCCCAGGTCTATTAACAAGTGCTTAAAGATTCCCACTTTGGTGGGAAGGTAACGGCGTTCCGTGCGCTACGGCGTAGAATCATGCTGGCCACCATGATCAGACAAAAACGCCGGCTCACAGGCTTTGAAACGGAGATGAGCACCGCCCCCTACAGTCGGTCACGACTAGACCATTCGGTCGTGGGGAAACCTTTACCTTTAAAGATCCCTGGTAAACCGCCTCCCAGGAAGAAACTTGCTTTCCCTTCCTTGCCCAGCTGGAGTTCACGAGTCCCCTCCTTTCAGTTTCTGGCCTGGTGGCTGCCACTGCTGGCAGGGCTGTCTCAGCATATCAGTATGTAGGTTCTTGCTGCATATTATTCATATATTGCTTTTCATTAAAAAAAAAAGAAAAAAAAAAAGGTTCACACAGCAAAAATCAATAAATGGTTCCTGAAGGGACCATAGTCTAAAAAGAGAGTCAGAAAACACACCAGTGACAGCCACTGGAAAATATGTCATGCTGGGGTGAAAAAGGGACATATATGGTTGAGCTGCCTTATCCACTGATTTTTTATCTGTGGATCTGGCTCAGTGTGGGTGTGTGGGTGTCCCGTCCCCCCAATCTGCACTGAGCCAGACATGGCTCAGCCTGACTCCTTCAGTAGCCAATGGGAGACGGTAGAAGGTCACTTCAAAAAATCAAAAGTGACCTTCTAAGTCCCTTGGAGGCCTCCCTAACCCTCCAAACGCCTTTTAAAGCTTTAAAATATCACTTCTGGTTTTTTTTTTTTTCCTAAGAAGACCAGAAGGCAAGGGGAGCACAGCACAGATCTATTTATCCGCAGTTTTCAGCATCCGGGAACGGAACCCTCACGGATAATGAAGCACCACCTCCACTCGGCGTGTCTTCCACAGTGTGCCTTCAAATGTGTACTAGTTGTTGTAGGCAGATACATAATGTAATAAGCATCCAGAACTGGGCATGTATTCCAAAATATGGCTGCTTTCAACGTCCCTGGCAAGTGCCCTACTCTTAAAAGTACTGATATATCAAAGGTGTGGAGAAGCTGGGGTGTTTGAGCACTAAATTAGAATACGGATAGGTTTGTCAATCTTTTATACCAAAAAGGGGCAGTGGATGAGGGAATGTAGCCATCCTTTGAAGGAGATCGGAAGAAATAATGAGATGTGGGGTTTGTGAGGTGGCTGGTGTGAATGGGGTTGTTGCACAGCTTCATGCGGTCGAATAAGGGCATTGCTTGGTTACCAGAAAACTGAAATTGCCATTTCATGTGATAACAAGCAAAGTATCTCTTAAAGCATGGCTCCATTACATATTGAGCTCTGTGCTGCAATGGTATAACTGCAGAGTTAAGGGAAAGCGGGAACATGCCAAAAATGAATGCAAAAAGGATATTTATTGTTCCAGGGTAAAATTGCAGGTGGTGTGAAAAGGAATACATATAATTGGGTATGAGAAAGGGAGATTTTTTACCGTCGATCATTTAAATTACAGAGCTTGTTACAGAATGATTCTAGTTGATTTCATTTTTCTCCCATAAGAGGTATTAAAATGGATAGCTAAAGTTTTAAACCTTGGTAAACAGCATTGTACAGATTATTTTCTACTAAATTTCAGAACACGCTTTATGGCTCAGGGGCTATACAGTTGCAGATGCTTGTTGAAGAGAAGATCTGTCATGTGGATTTCGTATTGACCTTAGGCAGGTTGTAGCACATTTTTGTTCCTGACATTTACTGTCTGCAATTATAATGTCTGTATAATTGCAGACAGTAAGTGTAAAAAAAAAAGGGTAAAAGTACAATTTTAAACACTAAAAATACGCCGTAGAAAGCAAGAGACAAGAACGATTCATTGCTGTAGGAGTATACATATTTGTTTGGGTTTTTTTAAAATAAAAGAGAAAAGCCCTTAACCCCTGTTAGTTGGCGTGCATGCAATGCTATGTCGGTGGTTCTCGCTGTGGGGGAAGAGAAGTCAAGAGTGCAGAAGAGAGTCATGTGGTGTATTTTGCGTAGATAAATGACTTATTTATGCCCTTGGAGTTTGAAAGGTAGCTCCAGAGGCTAACTTAGACTGGTTCTGATTTAACCATTTCTCATTGTTCATTCACAAGTAACTGTTTCCATTCCCCCAAATAATTTGGGATGCCAACATATAAGGTTGGAAAAAGGACTCTGCCCAGGCTTCAGTGTGCATTTAAAGGTACTCTGTGGGGATTTTTGGATGTGTTTTTGTGTGTGTCCTGTACTCTTTAGCTTATATTAGGTTCTAGGAAATCTCTGGCTTAATTCCAACCTCATCCGTAGCTTTGTTTCGAACCCGTCGCTTGACCGTCTAAAGAGAGATGGCCAAATCATGGCTCCTTTCATTTTTGTTTCACTCAGTAGTTGGTGTCATGTTCGCTCCTTTCCATGAGACGGCAGCCTTGGAAGAAGAAGCAGGGCAATGGCCGTAGCTGAGGCTTGCCAGTGCAGCCAGGGCAGACCATAATATAACTAATATAAGCTTTTAACCATGGTTTTGTGTGATGTCAGTGTTGGAGTTGAGAGTAATCGTTTCTCTTTGAAAGGAGTTCACTGCTTGCCTTCTGGGGCATATAGGTACTGACTTGAGTCTTTTGTCTCAGGCCCGTTGCCATAGGATTACCAAGTGTGATGAGAGGTTGATTATTTCTCATTTTCAGATTGCTTCATTCCATTTCCTAGTCGCTTCCATGACCATGAAAGCAAATCACATCCCTGCTGGGATAGTTTCTCAGTATTTTAACCCGTTTTTGCCTCTGCAAAAAATAAATAAATAAATAAAATGGCAAAAATAACGGTTCTGTATTTGACAGCAGATGCAGGTCTAGGAATCCTGCTCAGAGTTTCCGCTGCAAAAATGGCAAGGGTGGGTGCAGTGTGTATGGAAGGGGTGGCAGGTAGCAGAAGAAAGTGGTGCTTCACAGTTCCCCTGTCTATTCTCTTCCTCTGTACTTCCTTTCCAAGCCCGTTTTCTCCTGCAGTGGGAAGAACATCTGGGCAGGAGGCTGCAGAAGAAAAATGGACCCTCCACTGCCGACACTTCTTGAAATTGTAAATGATAATTGGTGGAATATTAAAATAGGAAAGAAGAGATTGTCAAATTGTTCAGTGCCTGTTGCATTATTTTTAAAATAGAGTACTGCGGGATTCTTGGATTAGCAGAGCAAGTGTAGAAAGGAGGCTAAAATTAAAGGAGAAAATGGAATAAACGGCCTGTGAGCCGTGTCCTCCTGGGCAGAAGGAACTAATTGGGGAGTTCCCAGAACTGCTGCCTAGTGAGGTGTGAGCTGCTCCAGGTTTTCTTTGGCTTGGGGCCAAATAGCTCAATTAATCTTGGGGCCAAGTCTGAATAGGGCCCTATTTTCCTATTCAGGCCCCTGTTGCTGTCTGTATACCAGCCATTTTCTCAGGCTTATGCTGGCAGGGGCAGAGATAACAGGAATGGCAGGGCTGGATGTAGCAGAGCCTTTAAAACTAGGGAATGCTAATTGTTTTTGGGAAGCATGGGAAATGAAATTTCCATTGTTTTGTGGCTTAGTGGATGCTCTCCATGGGCACCAGGAAGCATACAAAAGGTATCGATGGACTGATGTTTTTCTACCAGCAGTCCCACCCACCCACAAGGGGGAAATTTTGATAAAGGAGGGTTGGTGGCACCGAATGATTCCCTTCTGATGAAGCCTGGACTCAATTCAGAAGCAGCTGAGGAGAAGAAAAATTCTTAAGTTTTCCATTCTGGAATTTCCAAACCAAGAACTACTTCTAAGTGCGAACAATCATCTTTGGAAAAAAAACTGTGCAAGACTTCTAAGATTACAGCTGACTGAAAGAGAGGGCAAACCCAGTGATTATCTTGACAAAGGGAAGATCCATGTGTTCTGAGCTTGGACCTTGGCTATACAAATACAACAACATAGGAAGAAATAGGGCAATTACTAGCAGGCATTTGAAAAGCATTTTATTAAGAAAATGTATTCTGAATCCCGTTTCCTCCCTTTGGTAGAATGCAATGTTTGGCTAAAAGGTAATGTTGGACTGGAAGCATTTATAAAGCCATTGGATGAAGTTGTCATGAGTTACAAATAAATTGGAAAATTGGTTTAGATGGTGATATAAGATTAGGCTATTAGAGCAGGTCTCTGTTCGTTCACTGGGTAAACTTGGGTAGAGATTCTGCAGGGATGTGCTTGAGTTGCTTTTGGTTGCTTTTGTTAGTGTCCTGTGTTAAGGGACTAGTGTTTGATTGTGACATAAGTCTAGTTTTCAGTTACTGAAAACCTTCTGCTTGGGCTGTACCATTTCAGACTGCAAGTGGGAGCTTGTGCCCAAATGCAAAAACCCTTTCCAGTTCCCTAAAGAAGGCTACCCTGGGACCCTTTCCCCTAAACTAACTTCCTATGTGAAGGGAACTTCTTCGTGCGGATGAGTGTTCTGTCATGCAAGCATCTGTCTGCAGCCTGAAATGGTACAACCTAGCCATGATTTAATCACCTCAGCGACAACTAGGCCTTAGGTTTGCAGGAGATATAAAACTAAGAGAAGCTATAAATACTATAGAACTGAATTAAAATTCAAGTTCATGTTGGTTTTATTAATGAAATTTGCTTGGAAGCTAAAGCACATGCCACAGACTGTTACAGTTCAAATGCATTTGACAAATATAGCGTGTGCAGAAAATTCCGTGCTTTGCACTAGTTACAACCCAGTGGGAATATTCTGTCCATTTTTTTAAGCTTTCTAAGTATCTAGGCTTCTAGGAGGCAGTCTGAATCTTGTATGCTTATAGCGATCCTGTTAAGCAAGACCATTTTCTCTGGGGTAAGTCTGTAAATCACTAAAAGGGCACTCGTGAGGCCCATTGATAATTGAAAGCGTGGATATAGGAGCCTGCATGTATAGGAAATGAAAGAAACTTTTTCACACAGCCTGTTTACTAGTAAGTCACACTGTGCTTAATAGACCTTACACTCAGGTACGTGTGCATAGGATGGTGACCTAGATGATTCACCTGAGTTGGTTTAAGAAGCAGTGTATTTAAAACACAGGAAGCTAGACAAAATGTTAGAAACAGCTTTGTAGCTGTGACAGCCATCTAATAAGCTGCTTGGAAACTCTTTGTGTTGGGGCTGGAGGGGCTCACATCTTGGTCCTCATTCAGTATATAGATCTACCTGAATTAAAAACAAAATGTTCAGCGTTTTACTGAACAACAAATTCGGCTGTCTTTGAAGATGATGGTATTTCTATTTAAATCATGTTTATGTCTGTGTTGGTGAGGTTTTTTGGCAAGTGTGCCGTAAGTCAAGTCCAAAATATGAGAGCATGCCACCCCAGTGTGCACTACAGTACATATGCAGCCCTGATGTAATTTTACCTCTAGTCTGTTGAGCCAGGTGGCTGTGCTGTACAGCGAGACTGGCAGGAACCCAGGCCTGGTCTCTTACAGGCGTTTTTTGTTTACCTTGCAGGCTTTCTTCAGCATGTTTTCTGTATGATACTCTACGTACCACCTTATAATTACAGGTGTAGACTTTTACAAGTGAAATGGGGACCTTGAGGACCAAACTGTGGTCCCCGTGTGATTATGTATAACCTCCTTCTTGTCCAGGACCATCTTCTGTGGTCTGTTTTGCAATCCATACATATAGATCCAGTTGCCATTGGGGGGGCATTTCCTTGGAGCTGTTTTGGTTCAGTTCTGACAATGCAGATGTTGAAGGAAGAAGGAGGGTGCTCATGTCTTCATGTAATGAGCACATGCAAGAATACTGGCAACTGTGCAAGAAAGGAGTGTGGGCACCTGTCTCCGCTAAGCTCTTTAAAAACATTACATTTTATTAATACTCCACTTGGTTCCTTCAGCAAACTGGCAAAGAGGGGTGAAAATGGCAGAGGAATGAGAGAGGGATGGCAGACTGGGATGGAAAAGGGAATGGAGATAAGAAGAGAGCTAAAAAGAAGCAGCAGCCTTCAAGAAAACAAACCGCAATCCTTGTTTGTAGGCTAAAGGATAATAAAACTATATGTGTGCAACTTGGACTCACCACACCCTAATGATGTGCTGCCATGCGCTTCAGCTTTCTTGAAGGTAACAAGCCAGCAGTGAAACTGAATTTAAAGTTTCCTTCAGCATTTTTAAGAATAAGCTAATCTACTATTTCTAGCAATATGCCATATGGTTATAACCTCAGAGAAATAATCTATCTATGATTCACTTCCTGAAACATGTTGTCTCCTTGTGACAATTCGGTCGATTGACACTGGCTACTGCATAGCAGTGGAATCTGCTTTTAGGCTGCTAGTAGTTTCAGCTAGTGGCCCAGTACTTATACATTTATACAATTGTACAAGCAAGAATTACAGCTGCAGACACCTATCGTAGACTGATCCCTTCCTGTCATTGGCAAAAAAAATGCGGTTCTTGGTAAGACACTGAGAGGTACTTTCTCCACTGCCTCTGATAAATCAGTGTGTTTTTTATCAGTAAGAAGATGCAATTTCAGCATAGTACTTGCCTCCACTTCAGGGCATTGCAGAAAATTACGTGCTTTCTGAAGACCTCAGAGTTGAGGCTAACTTCTGCTTCTTTCTAGAAAAGAAATGAGGGGTGGAAGAGCCCAAGAATCATTTTTTTCCCTTTTTGGGAGGGGGAAAAGCAAGGAAATTGTATCCTACATCTTCCAAAAGCAACCCCTCAGGGCAGCTGATACAAATGCTATAAAATATAGCTCATTTCTGGAAACCAGTAAGGGGCCTTGTTCTGCCGTTGGGTTTGCCTGTTGGAAGTGGTGAACAATAGGAAGAGATGGACCAAGTAGTCGATCCCTCCCCGATGGCAGCTTTAAGATCCTATGCTTCAGTACCAGTTGTGTGTGAGGATTTGTTCCATGGGGGGCGGGCATTGATGCATATGGAATCTTACCCTTTTATGCAGCTATTTAATAATTAAATGGTTGTACAGGAACAATTTTCTGCATTGAACCAGAAGCAGTGCTGGCATCATGGAGGCAGTAATGTGAGATGGAACCATTATATTGCACAAGCAGGAACTCTACCAAAGAGAATACCTCCATAGAGAAAGTGGCAATTTAGCACTATTAACAAGGGATCGGAACTAGTTCTTACCGCCAACACAGGTTTCCAGGATCTCACAGCATTAGGGGCTACTGTTCATAGATTGATTTATTTCTAACTTGAAGTTTGCTTGCATCAAAAAGAGGCTGCCAGTTTGGTTTAAAACACTTCTCTTTACCCATCAGGAGCAAAACAGAAAATACACATGCTTTTGTTAAATGCAAGTGGAGAAATAACTTTGAGATATAACTGCTGGCTTGTTTTGGTTCCCTGAGTGCTTATGGCAACACTGACACTTTTCTATTAACCAGGAGCGAAATCGAGCTAAACAGTTGGCACGAAATGCGAAAGCAGAGTATTGCCAGAAAGTGATGCACATGGTTTAAATATAATGTGAAAAAATGAGTATGAACAAAGGCAAGAGCTCTGGACTTTCATTGACAATAGAATAAGGACCAGTTAATAATAATAATAATAATACATGTATTTATATACCGCCTTTCTTAAGATCACTAGATTTCTCTAGTGATTACAACTCAAGGCGGTTTACATAGGCAGACTTTTCATAAACCCAAAGGTTTTTACAATTTACAGAAATGTTCTGTCTTTCAAGAACTACACACATTCAGATCTTCCTTTCTGGATTTAGCCTTCTTTCTTTAGCCACCCATCTGTCTTCTGCTGGCTGATGCTTCTCTGCTCACACCAGAGACGCAGCTGACCTTCAGCACACTCCTCCTCCCACGAGGCAGCTGAAGCTCAGCTTCTAATCAGCCGCAGCTGCAAGGTCTGCCGCTCTCAGAGACTTCCTGCAGTCCCGAGCTCACGACCTTGAGATCTTCAGGTGTTATCTTCGGGCAAACGGAGGCATTAACCCTCTCGGCTAAATCTTCTGCCCATGTTAGATGCATGTTTGTCAACAAACAGTGCATTTGGGGGAAACTCAAATATTTCTGTCTTCACTGCTGTTCATACTCCTGGTAACAAGAATTTGCTGTGAACAGGGGCATTATATTCTGGCTGAGTACTCATTATAATCAAGCTATCCGCTTTGTCTGTATGCAGTGAACCTTTCTTTATTAGACAAGCTCCCAAAGAAAGATAATGTACCTTTTCATTTTGGAAAGAGTTCTGATGGTGCCCCCTCCCCATTTTTTTTCCTGTTTGCAAAGTAAGCATTTTTTTGTTTAAATGATCTGCCCACCACTGACATTCTTGTAGGCTTTTGGTTCATGGATTATAGCTTGGATATAGATTGCTCTGCCCAACAGAGTAGAGCAGCTTGTCCGGTTTTTGCTCTTGCTTGGAATCGCAGTTTAATTATTTTGTGTCTCAAATGTGAATATCAGTGTTTGGGAGGTGTTGGTGGTCGTCGTTTTCCTTGTCTGCTGGTGTAGCATATTGAAAGTCGAGAATAGCAACAAATGTTGGGTGCTCTCCGCCGTAAAGTTCTGTTTCTTAAAGGGCGAGAATTTAAACATTGACCGTGATTACCTGGTTTAAAACTTGAAGTTTCACTTTTGATGCAACAGTGGTTAGTTTTGGAGAAATATGTCGGTTTACAGAGCCAGGAAGCCAATTGCAGTGCAGTGTCAAGAACGCTGACAAGCCTGCAGGCCTGACTGTGCACTGTAATCAAACCCACGGGATTTCCTGCCCCCTTCCTGAAATACAATTGTATGTTCCCAGAGAGTGGCATTCTGCCTCCATCACCCTCTGAAGTCTGTCATGTGTTAGGAATATTCTGATGGTTTCTGATTAGGGCTTTGATTAAACTGGGACAGGGGGAGAGTTCAGAAACTGCCACCCTTAAATGTGTGCTGCTTATTTTTTTTTTAAATTTTGGTTCTTTTCTCCTTAATTAACACATGTAATCAGTCTTCAGGCAGTCGTTCCACATTTTTCTGCAATTACTGCTGATCTAATCTGAGTAGCTGCCCTGTGCTTATTCAGTGGAGGTAGTCTGAGGCAATACGACATTGTCCCTGATCTTGACTATATACAGTATTTGTAACCCAAGTTGTTGAAGGCTAGATATTGAAAGATCTTTGAGCTTTCAATTTAGCCCCCTTTAAAGCAACTCCAATAAAATAGTGTGTTGGGTTAAAAAGTAAAAAAAAAAATGGCTCTGGTGCCATAAACACATACCCCATTGCTTCTGTTCAGTCTGCCCTTGAAAAGATACCAATTTGGAGGATTGGTTAAACTGTTTGCAGACAAAGTGATTTGTGACCCTTCTTTGGCAATAGTGAGATGCCGCTGTAAGAGTTCACATCCAGAAGGTCAGCTCCAATTGGCGACTGCTAAACAGTGTCGAAATAGTGACGGTGGAATATAGTTTCAGAAAGTTCAGCTACAAAGTACTCCTGTAATAGCAGGGTGACGTCATTTTATACGTATATTTAAATGAATGATTTAATTTTAGGCTGCTCTTGTGTTGAAGTAACATCCAAAACGACTTGCGCGCAAGAAAAAGCTACTCCTAGTTCTCTCAAACAGTTAAGACTCCAGTAAGGAAGATCAGTAAAACTCTGATAAAACCTAAATATACTGCACTAAAAGCTGCAGTAAATCCATGGTTGTCTTCGGTTTTCTAAGGTAAAATAGATGGTGTTCTGTGGAGTGTGGGTATTCCACAGATGGCTGCCGCCCATCTTTGCCCCCCTTGCTACTTGCCCAATCTTGGCTGTAACTGCTCATGTGTGCCATGCAATGTTGCCACTGTCCCTTGATAGCAAGAAACTAGAAATTAAGCCCAGTGGACAATTCTGCTGAGATACTGATCCTCCCAAGCCTCACTTCATTTGAACTTCATGTCCAGGCTCCGCACCATGATCTACTCTTTGCATTGCACCATCCTGCATAAGAGAGGACACGGGTTAAGATGTGTAGCACAGACAGGGTTGTTTAAGAGATACCAGTCTTCATTTCTGCCCATTTGAACAGCGGCACAGAATGTGCAATGAGTAACTTCCCACCAACGAATTTGTGCCGCGTACTGATTTCAGGCGCTGAAAATACTGAAAATGCTTCTGTGCATGGGTGGCCAGCCAGTACCACAGGTGGCGCAGAGGACTGTATGCCGCACCTAGTCAAGAGCAGAAGGCGCTGTGGGGTGGTCCATTGTGTCTGTAGTAGAGGCAAAAACACTGTGCCCCTCAGTGGGCTGAGCTTGAGGCATACTTGTCGTAAAGACAAACTGCCACTACCTCATCACTACTTTTTAAAAAATAAATTAGCTTTTTTTTTTTTTTTGGCATTCAGTTAATTTTCTTGTAAGGACCTTCCTTGGCTCATTCGGACTGTACTTGCCACAGTACTGCAATCCTTGTTTTATTTTCAGGCTTTCGGACTGTCCTAAATTCTTTGTCCTAAAGCAGAGGTTTTCAAACCGGGGGGAGGGGGCGGTCGCAACGCCCCAGCCTGAAAGCCTCTGCCTTTGGACCTTGAAGGGGCGGGGAGGGTGGAAGGCAGCCATGCAATCTCCTGCATCGTGTCACTGCCTGGGGCGAGCGGGACTGCCATTTACACACCGTTCGCAGCACCGGGCTCTGGGGGTGTGCGGTGGTTGTGCAGAGGCCCCCCACTGTCCCCAAAGTGTCGTTTGCGGTGCTCCTTAAGACCAAGCGAAGTTCAGAATAATGAAATAAGCAGTAGGAGTGATTGCATTGTACCGTGCTGTGGAAACGAGCCAGCTCATTCTTGGATGTGATGTCAGGCTTGAGTGCCCGCCGAATAGGAACTTATCCATGCTTCAAAAGCTGCGGCCGTTCCGGAAGTGTTCCGATGAAAGCCGCTTTGCTGTGGAAGGACAGACCTGCTACAATGGCATTTTGTAGCCGCGTGAGTCGGAAGGAATGGAAATACAGGGCCTGCCCCGAGTACTTACGCTGCAAGCAAAGACAACGGCCTCTGTATAAAAGAAGGAAAAAGGAGTTGAGAATTCAATTTGCGTGCCTGTGTCCGTGCTTTACCTGGGGAATTGCATGCTGCCTTTCCATGCCCTAAGAGGCCCTCAAGGTGGCTCTCATTAAAACAAAATACAGTGGCCTCTTGGTGTCTGCGGGTGATCTGTTCTCGGACCCCCATGATATCAAATTCCCAAATTTTGGTATTAATTTAATCCGGGTTGGAGGAATGGCAACCAGAAGTTCCTCTCCAAAGTGTATGGGAGGCCTTCTGAGGTGTGGCAAGTTGCTCTCATTTCCATCCGAAGCCGATCTTCATCCCAAAGAATTCACAAAGATAAGTGACTTTCTGTGTATTTCTGCACTCGTCCCTTCAGCAGGAAACACTCCCCATCTTGTGCTGGAGATCTAACCCTAATTTGTGTGTTACCCCAGCCACAACTGTATTATATCCAAATCTCTCCCTTGTGCCTGGGAGCTACCTTCTTCTACATAAGGATGGGCTAACCACAAAGAAAAGATGAGGCTGTTTCATCCCCTCTGGTCTTTCAAATCGAACAGTCATCTCTCTTGTCTTCTGTGTGGGTTTCAGGGATGATGCATATGTGGTTAAATGCTAAAAAAAACATTAATTTGCAGCTAAATGAAATACATTTCTTTCGTGTGTTTTTGTTTCACTTCGGTTCTGCTGTGTTGCAGTCCTGCCTTGCTCATAAGAACATAAGAAAAGCCCCACCGGATCAGGCCAAGGGCCCGTCTAGTCCAGCTTCCTGCATCTCACAGTGGCCCACCAGGTGCCTCAGGTTGCACACAAGACCACAAGATGCCTGCATCTTGTTGCCTCTCCCTTGCAGCTGGCTCAATCTCTCCCTTCCCCCCACTAAGAAATACAGAGTTCAGGCATGGCCCTATATCCATGGGGGATCTGGTTCACTGACCCCTCACCCCAACCCACGGATATATGAGTATGGTTATGAGGAACCCCTGTCTCAGTGTGCCCATTAAGGTGATTTCAAGGCTTGCTTTGGTTAAAAAATGCTTGCTTTAGAGGCTGGCTTTAGTGACCCAGTAAACCTGGGTTATGAGGAACCCAGTAGGGACGTGGTGGCGCTGCGGGTTAAACCACTGCTGCTGGGCTTTCCAACCGGAAGGTTGGGAGTTCGAGACTGCGTGACAGAGTGAGCTCCTGTCCCTTGTCCCACCTCCTGCCAACCTAGCAGTTCAAAAGCACCTAAAAATGCCAGTGGATAAATAGGGACCACTTCGGTGGGAAGGTAACAACGTAAGGGATCTGCAGATGTGCGGGGGGGGGGGCAGATCTACTTGGGGGCACCTGTATTCAACCTGTATTTTGTTCCTTGCAGCAAATGTGTTCCTGCTTGTTTAGAGACAGCCAAGGGCTTAGAACTTTCCTGAATCAAAGGCTGGTAGTTGATTTTTCAGAAGATGAAAAGGAAATCACCTTACGTATTTATTCTAAACTTTAATAATCTGCGAATGCAGTAAATTGCAGAGTTTAGGTCATTAGAGCATGAAAATAAAAGGGCGCAAAACCACCCTGGTGTACATGATGGACGAACTCCTTAGCAGAGTACAGGACGGCATGTCTTATTTTAAATGGAGGCTTCCAAGTTCTTTTAAGGTCCGGTTGTAAACTGCTTCAGTCCACATTGTAAGATCTTCTACAGTTGTAAGTACTGTTGAAGAATATACTGATTGGCAATTTAGTGAATTTGCGGTGTGTCGTAAATGTTATTACTGGTGTTGTATATTATTCTCTAGACTCTTCAGTGAGGTGTTTATCTGAATCTTGCAGTGCTCCATAAGCGTCAAATAAAACTAGTTAACCCTTGGGTGTATATTTTGGATAATTCATGAATTTTTTAAAAACCCAGTGCAAAGGGAAATGGAAGAGATGCTTGTTTTGTGCAGTAATACACACACTTCCTTGAAGTTTTTAAAGTGCTATCTGTGCAGCGGCTTAGTGTTCAGCTTTTCAGCCCCTGTCATGGTCACATGCATCTCTGCTTGTTTAAGATAACTCAAATTTGAGTATGTAAGAGACGTGGAAGCTCTCATACACATTTATGCCGAAGTAAGTCTTGCTGTGCTGCAAGAGGTAAGTGGGCATTGGACTCCAGCCTTATATTAGTTTGAATTTTTGAAACTGTTGTCATCATATCCTTGAGGAAATGGTGCTTCCCAAGTAGCCTTCCACGCTGGAATAATTCAGTGAAAGGAAATGTTTATCCTAATTTTCTAAGAGTAGTTTTGAAGTATTGTGATGCTTCACTTTACCTTGCCTTTGCTTCTGATGAAGTGCTGTGTAATGTTTATTGCATTATGCTCTCCATAACTCTGTGAAACTGCCTGCAATCTTGCTACTGATACATTTCAAGATCTGTTCAGGTAACATTCTTTCTCTCAGAATCCTCTCTGTACAGTGGGGTTGGGAGCAGGAGGGCTTTGAAATGGTGCAGCACCTGAAGCCATGTAGTTAATTTAAAAAAAAAAATGAAGATAGCATTTGAACGCCAGACTCCAAGATCTAAAACCCAAGTTTATGACCATGCAATCAAAACGCGATCATTTTCTTGAATGATCAACTAGGTTTAGGGCTTCTGTTACCAGATTCAAGGCCCAATCCTATCCTAATCCGTTCAGCACAGATGCAGTCTCAGTGTTGATAAGGGGACAGACGTCTTGAGGAGACCTCTGTGACTGGCCTTCCACTGCAGGATGTAGTGCGTGCCCTAATGGCATGGCTGCACCAGCGTTGGAAAGTTGGCAAGGATTGGGCTTTAGTCATTTGACCTTGGGAGTGAGCTAGGACAGGCGCTGTCCGTACCAAAGACATAAAATTTTAATCAATGGGACTATTGTAGAGGACGTGCAGTCTGGAAAACTAATCTAGTTTGTATTTTCATCAAGTTGGATGGTCCCAACAAGGTGTTGCGTTCTTTGTATGAACACCTTTTGCTATGGGGTGCACTGCTACAATGCCTAGCACAGAAAGTGCGCTCCAGTACTGGGCCTACTTGTGAGATAGGAAGATTCATCCTCCAATATTACCCCTGGTTGCAGTTTAGGATGTTGCCACTTTTTCTCACTCCCCTGAAAAAGTTTTGTGTGAAACTGTATGCGCTTTTCTGGCTAGGCAGGATTCCAGTGTTAGCAGAGGAGTTCTTGTTTCCTCATAGTTTTCTGTCTGTTTGATTTTATTTATAAAGTGCTATCATGTTCCTGGCATTTTACAGAGTGGCATAAACAGAAGGAAAGGTTCTTGCTTCTGAAAGGAAAGGAAAGGTTGCTCGGATGATTGTGTGCAAACAGAATTCCCTAGTGCCTAGGCCTCTGGTTCCGTTTGGAAACCAGGACTCATTTGAGCCTAGCTTTGCCTCTTCCTGTTGGTTCCTTTATATCTCATGACTAGCTTTTATGTACCCGGCTTCGCCCGGGTGTTTATATGTGCCATCCCCGACCCCCAGCTACTCACCAGGCATACAGATGGCCCATTTATATGTCCCATCCCTGCCCCCCCTCACATGTGTGCCCCGGTGTTGATATGTCCCATCCCTGACCCCACCCCCACTCACATGTGTGCCCGGGTGTTGATATGTCCCATCCCTGACCCCACCCCCACTCACATGTGTGCCCGGGTGTTGATATGTCCCATCCCTGACCCCACCCCCACTCACATGTGTGCCCGGGTCTTGATATGTCCCATCCCTGACCCCACCCCCACTCACATGTGTGCCCGGGTGTTGATATGTCCCATCCCTGACCCCACCCCCACTCTCATGTGTCCCTGGGTGTTGATGTGTCCCATCCCTGCCCCCCCTCACATGTGTTCCCCCGGTGTTGATATGTCCCATCCCTGCCCCCCCTCACATGTGTTCCCCCGGTGTTGATATGTCCCATCCCTGACCCCACTCCTACTCACATGTGTGCCCCGGTGTTGATATGTCCCATCCCTGACCCCACCCCCACTCTCATGTGTCCCTGGGTGTTGATATGTCCCATCCTTGACCCCACCCCCACTCTCATGTGTGCCCGGGTGTTGATATGTCCCATCCCTGCTGCTGTACTGTATCTGTTGCTCTAGGTGTAGTAGCCCTCTGTTTCATATCCTGTAGTTGTTTGTGACGCTGCTGTACTGTTTGTGTTGCTCTAGATATAGCAGCTCTGTTTCTCTTATCGTGGAGTCTTTTGTCACGCTGCTGTACTGTTTCTGTTGCTCTAGATGTAGCAGCTCTGTGACGTAGCGTTGCAAGTTGTTGTTGTTTTTTCCTCAGGTGTTTCCTGTGTACACTGTTGTTTCATCTTTGTAGCCTTTGGTTGCACCTGGCCAATTGCCTTACGTTACACAGTGAAAGTAAACTTTCAGAGAGAGCAACAGCCACAGCACCTTGTGCCAACTGTCCACTGCCAAGCAGGGACCGCCCACATGTCCACAGAGCACATTGTATCGGTTTGCCTGCGTGAAACCTGTTTGCTGCTGTTTGTCTTCAACTGTCAAGAGTTCAGTTGCTGCCTGAAGATTCCGCATGTCATTTGCATCTCATCATGACATCACCAGAGCCTCAGAATGTTCGGCTCAGCCCATAGCCACCCATAGAGAACCACAAATTCGCTTTTACCCGCTCCTGTGGGGGCCCGATCCGTTCCAAAACCGCGCAGCGATGGTTTCGGGGGGCCAAGGCACCCGCGTGCCGAGTTTGGCGCGAATCGGTCCAGGCGTTGCGGAGCCTATGTGGAACAAACATACACACACACATACATACATACATACATACATACATACGCTCTTCTTTATATATATAGATTAAGCTTACTGCTCTTGTTTGCTTTAAACTACATTGTGTTCATTAGTATAGCCTCCTGTTTTCTTTCCTCATGCCCTGTTCTGGCACCTGTTCGGCATTTTGCTGTGATGCCCCAGAGGCTTCTGGCAATTTCTTCCTCATGTCAACTACAAGTAATGTGTTAAAGCAGTTTTATGAAACAGCTCCATCACCCTGATGCTCTTGGGAAGAATTCTCTCTCTCTCTCTCTCTCTCTCTCTCTCTCTCTCTCTCTCTCTCT
>JAJKFI010000059.1:732208-773817 GCA_029204185.1 Lerista edwardsae
TCTCTCTCTCTCTCTCTCTCTCTCTCTCTCTCTCTCTCTCTCTCTCTCTGTGTGTGTGTGTGTGTGTGTGTGTGTGTGTGTGTCCTTCCTACAATATACTTTCGTGCTAGCAGAGAACATAGGTGGTGGTTATAAATACAACTTGTTCCTGTGTTAATGTCCAGAAAGCAGCTTAATCGAAATTTCCTGTTCTGATAAACTGTGGTCCATGCCGGATTTCGGTCATGCAGTGTTTCTCATGTGCTCTCTGTTTGAGCGGTTGGCTCGTCACAGAAGTTCTAGAAGGAGGGACCAATTCCCAATCACCTAGACTCAGCTTCTTGTTTTTAGTTTGAAGGGTGTTTGCGTGTGCACTTGCATGCAAGCCTCATTCTGCTGAATAAATGCAGGAAGTGGTGTTGCGTTCTGTTTCCAGTGCTGCATCTGATTTGATGAGCTGTCCTTGCTGTAAACAGGTTAGGGGTGTGTGTGTATTATAGTGGACCTTCAATCTGACACGGACATTCCAGGTGGCCAGTGTATTGGAGTTGGTTTCCCTAAGAATGAACTAGAACGCAATATTTTTAGAGAGTAGAGGTGGTTTTCTTGCAGCCCTTATAACCTTATGGAGTTTTAACCGTGCTTGGGTGGTGGTGGGGGGGGGGGGGAGGTTCTCCTTTTGGGGAAAGATGTGTTGAAACTTGTGGGGAAAGGAAGTAAGACTGCAGAAAGAGAAACATATTTGGGACTTTGTACTAAGTGAGAATCTCACTTCCAAATAATGTCTTTCTCCACACACCTTTCTTTTTGTTTTTGGCAAAAAAAAAAATGTGTCATTTGTACAACAATGCCAGTGTGTGGGGCGTCTTCCACCTCTGGCTCACCAGGAACTGCTTCCAAGCCAAGCCAAGAGGTTGCTTGACAAGAACGGCTGTTATGTGCCCAGTGCACAAGCCAAACCTGTGGCAGGATAGACTAAACAGGGCCTCTCCTGATACTGGAGGTTACTCCCAGGTTTGCATGCTTCATGGAGCCCCCAGATTTCAGTTGCTGAAAAAGATACCACAGACCAATTCACATTTTGTTGTTTTAAACATTAGACCTATTCCTGGGAATATTTGGGGTGTGGATCCAAAAGCAGCCCCCGTTTTGCCCTGTTGTGCCTAGTTTTGGAGATGCTGCATAGCCTCATTTGCCTACGCCGCAGCTTCCTCACGAGCAAGCTGCTTGAACCATTCCCTGACAAAGCTGTGCCATATGTCTGAATCTAGATGTGGCAGGGCAGAACTGATGCCATTTTTGCAGGTGGCTTCCCAAATTCTTACAGAACGGCCATAAATCTTGGGGGAAAATGCTGACCCTTAATTTCATAGGCTTGTGTAATTTAAAATTCTGTGTGTACAGTATAAGATTTGGAGTCTGGAAAAGCAGCATCAGGGAGCATTGATGGGCTTGGAGGAATGGCTTTCTTTTGCTGCTTAAATGCTACCTGAGGACTGTCATTAGAAGATTGATTTTCTTTCAAAATGTATATCTCATTTGGACTAGTTATTCGGGCTCTCACAGTAATGGTACACTATGATTACAATACAGCTTCTTGTTCTTTTCAGCTTTCAATGTGAAAGAGCAGAGCATCTGAACAATATCTGAAGCCTATTGGAAGGAACAGTCTCTTACTCACTGGTAAGTTAATGGACACTTAACAGAAAAGATATGATTAGCCTTTTAAGAATTTGCGTTGAAACAACCCTTCGCGCCCCCCCCCCCAAAGTTGGCCTTTTCTCTCCAATGTCAGATTATTTAGAATGACAGAATGATGTATCTTCTCCACCCTTTCAGTGTGTATTTCTGTGCAGAATGGTAGTTATAGTCCATATTATTATGAGGGCAGAAGCAAGGAGTAGTAGCTATTCTGATTCATCTGCTGGAAACCTTGTTAGAGAACTATTCATTTGCTTTTCAGTTGAACCAGCTATGCAAGCCAAGACTCTTTTTTTTTTTTTTTTCCGTTCTCAACTAGTTCAGAACCTTGACTCCATTCAGTCTCTAATTAGGAAAGATTCAAATTAGGTTGTGTATGTGAACTTGGTTTTTTGGGTGGCGGGGTGATGGAGAGCAAAGAAACTCTCACTTTGGTGGTGGTAAAAAAAGGTAAAGGTTTCCCCATGACCAAATGGTCTAGTCGTGACCGACTGTAGGGGGCGGTGCTCATCTCTGTTTCAAAGCCTGTAGAGCCGGCGTTTTTGTCCGAGGACAAGCTTCCAAGGTCATGTGGCTGGCATGACTATACGCCGTAGCGCACGGAACGCCGCTGCCTTCCCACCAAAGTGGTCTCTATTTATCTACTGGCATTTTTAGGTGCTTTCGAACTGCTGAGTTGGCAGGAGCTGGGACAAGCAACGGGAGCTCACTCTGTCGCGTGGTCTTGAACTCCCAACCTTCCGGCCAGAAAGCCCAGCAGCAGCAGTTTAACCCGCTGTGCCACCACGTGGTACTTTCATGTTATTGTGTGTATTAGCAGTAGTTTATCATGACAAAGATGCCTGCTATAGTATTCCAGCAATGAATCAAGTCAGTGTGTGTTTGTGTGACTGGAAACTGAAAAATGTGGGCAAGGTTACATCTGTTCTCATATTTTTGCTCTCTTATCAACAAATTCCTCCAAAAAAGTATGAATGCATGTTGTGCCGTGCACAGAGCTATGATGCACTCTCTTCTGAAAACCCTGCTCTTGGGAACTTGGAAGTGCCTTGCTGCCCATGACCATAAAAATGGTGATGCCTGTGTTACGGAATAAGTGTTGGGAATGTGGGAGAGTTAATTTTCTTTTTTCCCCACAAAGGAGACGTTAACTGGCATTAATCAGTCTGCCTGGGCATTAGGGAAGTCTTTGAAGCTCAGATTATTCAGCAACTCTGCCCATTGAATAGTTAGTCCAGTGTGTGTGAGATGCCTTCTGAGAATCCTAATCCTTGTTTACACCAGGGTAAGCCTTAATGGGAATGATAGCTTTAGGAGAAACCTGAATGAGCACTTCAGTGTCACAAGGGTTGTGGAATTTCTGGTGAGGTGGTGATGCACCTAGTTCACTGCACAGTAGATCCCTGTCCTAATAATACTGAACATACCCTGCAGAATGGTGTCCTGCTTAAGGTTCACGTTTTGTAGCAATATTGATAGGTAATTGAGCCTGATGGTGTCTGGGTTTGATTCACAAATGTGTTCGCCAGAATACAAAGGTGTGCCCAAGGAGAGACTTTTGTTTAAAACTGGGTTTTCCCAGACACACACAACCCGAACACCTATTCCTTTTCACAATTCCCCCAAGTTTCAGAACTCATGTACTCTGTGACTTGGGCAACTGAGAGCGAAGAAGGAAGTCCAAATTGTGGTTGAGTCTTTTACAGTTGACCTTCTCCCAGTTTTTCAGAACAAGCCAAGCAGGCTGTTGTGGCGGTTTGTGCTTTTAAAATGCAAGTGCAGCTGCTGCTGTTTTCACCTGTAGCTATATTTTGCAACCCGAGCTGTGTTGTGCTACTTGTATAAATTTGTATTTAATGGAAGTTGTTTATTTGCTGTAATGTTTACCCACTTTCTAATTGTTTTCCCTTCCAGGTCTTGACATTGTACACAGTGCTAAAGAGTATTGAAAACAAGGGCAAGAATCTTGCCTCTTAACCTGGCTCTGTCATGGTAAGGATGCAAATTCTTTCAGGATTGACCAAATCAGAGCAGGTTGGGGCATGAGAAAGTGGGGTGTGGCAGCTTGTGGATCCATACAGCTATGCTAAATTCATGGATTATGCTTTTTCAAGAAGATATTCTGCTCCTCCTCCAGTCTTTAAATTTAAATGGCATTTGAAATGATTCAGGCTTGGATTGGTTAAAAAACAACAACAACTATTCTACCCTTTTGAATGCAAACTGTAGAGTTGTCACTTCCAGCTAAACACCTGTGTTGAAGATTCAAGTTACAGCTGTAGCTGTTCGGCAACACAACTCTAGACACGTTTTCTACGTTTGGTTATGTGGTCTATTGGACGAACCCCTTTCTTGGAGACTGGGTCAGATTTTGTAGCACTGCTGGAGGCGGAGTTGGTGGAAAAACACTATCCTTGATTTGTAGATTGGTCCAGATTTAGGCAGTGAAGGGTCAAGCTTTTTGCTGTTCTCTCTGTGTGTGTTCATCTGTTGTTGTGCAGAATAATCAAAGTTTATAATGCTGATGAGTTTAGCAGTTACATTTAGGTTTTCTGGTCGGTAAGCCTACCTGTGTGTTAAAATGTATGCCGATTTTGTTAAAAAATTTAATGAAAGATATGTGCTTTCATGTTGTGATGATGTGCTTCAGTTAGAATGGGAGCAAGAGCTTTATTTTTCTGCCCAATATAGATCAGACCCCTTCTAACTTGGCAAGGGGCACGTCTTCAAGTGGTGTTCCTCTTATATTTAGCAAGGGGAGAGTAATTGTCCCTCTTCACCCCTGCGCAGTGTCTTTTTTAGTGGCTGTTGCTGGTGGTGGTCTGCAGGAGCCATTCAACTATTTCAGGCATGCCTGTATCCACTAATTTGGTATCCATGGTTTCAGTTATCCACTGATACCATGGATACTGGGGAACATTAAACAAATCTCTCTTTTTTTTACCTTGTTGCAGCAGAACCATGGATATTCCCTTATCTTTAAAAAGATGTCCCCAGTATCCACGGTTTCAGGTATCCATGGTGGGGTCCGGAACGAAACCCCAGCGGATATCGGGGCAGGCCTGTACTGTATTTTTTTTTGCCTGTAAACGGCTTTGCGAACTTCTTGTTGAAAAATGATATATAAATACTGATTGCTTTCTGTGTGAGGTTTAAATGAGAGCTATTCAAAAGGCCACTAGTGGTTCTCATTTTGTGACTTTCCCAGAACATGATGGTATATTAAATGTAGAGGAAAGTTGATGGTTTTAGTTTCTAAAAACTATCCAGAATGCGAAGGAAGTGATTCCCTTTTCACTTCTAGGACTAGCAAATTAAAAGACTCACAAAATAATTTCTGTGGTCCAGTGTCATAGCCATGTAAAACTGGAAATGGGTAACCTAGGGGGTTGGACTGTGTGTGCGTTTGGGATTTTTTTTGGAAGTAGTTCTGATGTTCTCAGTGAGTCAGCATCATCCCAGGGGAGGGGAAGTTGGGAAATGCCTGCCAAGAACTTGCCAATGTTGGGATACAGGGAGTACAGAAATCTTTGGCTGCTGGAAGATGAATAGCCTCTGGGTATCTCTCCTTCCCCTTTCCCCCAGAACTTCAGCTCTTCAAGGGAGCTGCTCTCTTAACACTTCAGCACCCATTTTTCCCTGGGTGTCACAGGCCTCAGCGAGCAGCGTGCAAGGAATGTGCTCTTCTCCCAAACAGATGGTGCAGGACGGGGGGAGGGATGCTGGGATGTTGAGCAAGTAGGAAAGAGGGCCAGGGTACAGTAGCTTGCCCTGCTCAAGCCTTCTTTGGTGCCTTAAAACTACCTTTTCAGTGAGTGGAAAGGAAGTGTGCTCCACTGTACAGCTCTGTTGAAATCAACTCTGTGCGATGCGTTCCTCAGGATGAAGAGACTCAGCACAGCCTCGAATGCATCCAGGCGAATCAGATCTTCCCCAGGAAACAGCTGATCCGCGAGGATGAGAATCTCCAGGTAATCACCTGATTTTTCCCTTTCTTTTCCACCCGTGACGTATGGACACTTGGTGGTGTTGCTTCCCAGTTTACAAACCGGGGATCCTGGTACTGCCCTTGGATGGCAGCTGCCTACTGTATTAACTTCAGCTTGAAGCGGCATGTGTTTTGCTTTAGTTTCACTCGTGGAAGCCCGATTCCACCCTCGGTGTTATCTTTCTGACTGGTGGCAGATTTTATTTGCAGGCGAACCAGATAGTCTGGTACGCTCAGCATGTCATTGCTGCACGCTTTCCTCACAAACCACTAATGCTCACTGGGGTTCTCTTACCCAATCACTTATTTCCAAGGGCCCTTATCTCTTTCTTCCCTTGTGTGAATTCCTTTCCCCAACAGAGCAGGACACATCCGCATTCTGGATTTCCTTCTTGCAATTTTATCCACCTGTTTTTTTCCCAGATAGCTCAATTTTTTTTTAAAAAAATATATATTTTGCATGGTCCTATCCCCTCCCGGGTAGGAGCAGGCCTGATATTGAGCTGGAGTCAACTCTGAAGGTCTCAGCTCTACTCCAGGAGTTATTTTGGGCATCTCTACAGATCAGCTGTCATCTGTCCCTGTTTGCGGGGAGTACAGAGACCACCGCTGCATTTATAAACTGAGGATCCTGGTACTGCCCTTCTGAAGGCAGCTGCCTACTGTATTTCAGCAAGGTTCCTGTTGCTATAGGAATATCTAGCTGCAGCAAAGTCTCATTGCAGCCCTTGGTGTGTTTTCCCTTTCCATGACTCAGCTCTGAAGCTCAGTACAAGCAGGGAGCAATCCCCTGCTAACTGGGCAAGAGGCACTTTTTCAGTGGTGCTCCTCTTATATTTAGCAGCGGGGGAGTAACTGTCCCTCTTCACCAGTGATGTCATGCAGGGGGTACGCGAGTACCGGTTTCTAGGATTATGGCTGGCCCCGCCCATTCGCCCGCCCACTCGTTGACTCCGCCCCCTGCAACGTTTGAATTTCCTGCATGTTTGAGTTGCCTGCACGTTCTCAGAGCCAGGCAGGCAGGCAGGCAGCGAGCGGAGCCTTGCCTTGCCTTGCCACTGAAAAATGAGCTGCTCTGGGGTTTTTGAACTGTTGGGTCACTTTAACATGATGCCAGGCCTCCTTAACATGTTCTGGGGGTGCTGTGGAATACTGTTGCAACTGTTGGGTCAGTTTAAAATTGTCTGAGGCCTCAAAAAGGGCTTTTTTCATGTCACTTCCTGCCACGACCTCACTTCCGGCTTATGATGTCACTTCTGGTGGCACGTGCCAACACGTGCCAATCAAAAGTGAGTACCTGATCTTAAATCATGTAGATGACACCACTGCTCTTCACCCCAGCGCAGTGTCTTTTCTACTGGCTGCTGCTGGTGTTCTGCATTTTTTTTTAGACTTTGAGCCCTTTGGGGACAGGGAGCCAATTAACTTTATTTTTTTGCCTGTAAACCGCTTTGTGAACTTTGTGTTGAAAAGCGATGTATAAACACTTTTTGCTGCTTGCTTGCTATTACTCAAGGCCTTGCTGCAGTTTTCACTACTATGTCGGGTTTCTTCAAGACCCTTTTTGTATACCTGGTATATGTGCTTGGCTGCCTTGAGATGCAGTGCCCCCCCCCACTGGGCAGGTCCCTTTCTTTGAAGTTCATGGAGAGAGCACTGAAGATGCAGCCCCCCCCCCACTTAAATGACTCCTCTTCCCTACTGTGCAGGTCCCTTTCCTCGAACTTCACGGAGAAAGCACAGAATATGTGGGACGAGCGGAGGAGGCCATAATTGCACTTTCCAACTACAGACTTCATATCAAATTCAAGGAATCGGTTGTGAACGTAAGTGTCCAGTCTTGCTGATGATGTAGGGGCGGATAAGGTCCAACCATTATTCCTTACACATTGGGACTTGTGCCGTGTTCTTTTTAATATTTGATGTGGAGCAAGGTAAGGCTTCCTCACGACCAAATGGTCTAGCCGTGACCGACTGTAGGGGGCAGTGTTCATCTCCGTTTCAAAGCCTGTAGAGCCGGTGTTTTGTCCGAGGACAAGCTTCCGTGGTCATGTGTCCGGCATGACTCTACGCCGTAGCGCACAGAACACCGTTACCTTCCCTCCGAAGTGGTCCCTGTTTATCTACTGGCATTTAGGTGCTTTCAGATTGCTAGGTTGGCAGGAGCTGGGACAAGTGACAGGAGCTCACTCCGTCACACGGTCTTGAACTCCCAACCTTCCAGTCGGAAAGCCCAGGAATAGCGGTTTAACCCGCTACACCACCACGTCCCTGTTGTGGCACAAACCAGAGTCCAAATTCGGGGAAAGCTGGCTGCAACCCCCCCCCCCAGCCTTGATCTAGCTTTCTGCTAATGGTTTTCGATGCCACAGCTTTTTGGGCCTGGCTCTCACCCTTGTCATCAGGTGGACAACAGTGGGTCTTCAGCCCTTGCATCCCTGTTGGCCAACGGAATAGCATAGCTCTTGCCCTGGTTGGGGGCGAACTGAACTGCAACTTTGCACAATGACCAAGGACGCTTGAGGTTGCCTTTTCACAAGTGCCTTTTTTCCAGCATCAAGGGCTGTCACCAGGTAGTAAAATAGTGGTATTCTGACTCACTGATGTTGAACACATAGGCCCGCTTGTGCAGAGCGAGGCTCATTGTGGGTTGGTGACCAGCATTCCTTGGGTTGTGGTCCATATGTCCCAGCTCAGAGGCATGGGGCATAACAGTGCTCCTTCTGTAGTGGCGACTGCGTGCCATGAATCGTGCTATTGTTGGTTATTCCCTCATGTCCCTTACAGATCTATTAGGTCTCCTACTTGAATGGTAAAGGCAAAGGTTTCCCCAGGACCGAATGGTCTAGTCGCGACCGACTGTAGGGAGCGGTGCTCATCTCCGTTTCTAAGCCGAAGAGCCGGTGTTTGTCCTAGGACAGTGATGGCAAACCTATGACACACGTCAAAGGTGACACGCCACAACGTTTGGGGTGACACACCAGCATTCACCAACACCTGACAAAAATGGAATTTGCTTTATTCATTTTTCATTTCTGTAATTATTTGGAGTTTCCTTATATAATACAAAGCACCACACATGATTAGACTGTGGTTTTAGTTTAAATAAATGACTATAAAGCATCTTTTATAGTCAGTCTTTTCTTGGGGGAGGGTTGACACACCAACAGAATCAAGTTAAGCATTTCCCAAAGTTTTGACACGCCGAGCCCAAAAGGTTCACCATCACTGTCCGAGGACAAGCTTCCGTGGCCATGTGGCCGGCATGACTATACGTCTCGGCGCATGGAACGCTGTTACCTTCCCACCGAAGTGGTCCCTATTTACCTACTCGCGTTTTTAGGTGCTTTCAAACTGCTAGGTTGGCAGGAGCTGGGACGAGCAAAGGGAGCTCACTCCGTCGTGCGGTCTCGAACTGCCAACCTTCCGGTCAGCAAGCTCAGCGGTTTAACCCGCTGCGCCACCACGTCCCTTACTTGAACAGTAAGGAGGTTCATACAGTGAAGAGGACCCTTCTTTAAAATATGTAGGGCACAGTTCCCTGAGAAATACCAGGACAGAACCACTAAAATGTCATAAAATAAATTTTAAAAAAAGATAGCACAAGTCACAGTCGGGAAGCATAAATAACGAAATGGAGCAGCCAGCCCAATCGAGAGCCAGTGCAAAACACAACGGGCATCCCAGTCCTGTTCATCGCTGGCGTATCATCGCTGGCGCATACCCAGCACTGGCAGGCTAGAGGCCTCCTTGGGGTACAGGAACATTTGTTCCCTTTCCTGGTATCGAGCCCCAGCCTGTCCAATGGGGCTACTCGGATCTGTGCCAGCTACATCACTGGAGCCAATCTGTGCAGCGCTTCCAGGCCTGGGAAGGGGCTTGGGATACGGTGGAGGCCTCTCCTGCCCGCCCCAGCCAGCCCCTCCCTGCCTTCTCCACTCAGCACTGTGCATCGGCTGTCAGGCTGGATTCGGCACCAGCGGGGCGGGACAGGCCGTCCCGCCAGCGCTCCCTTTTTGCGAGTCATTGCAAATGCGCCCCACAGCATGTTGACTGTGCTTAGCGCCAGTGCAGCAGCCACTGTGCCATGCTAGCAGCTCATAAGATCGGGCCACCAATGAGTTGGAAGAAGTGCCATTTCTCAAGAGAGATTCCTCAGTGCCTCCTTGCTGCTTCCATTAAGACAAATGGACGATCTTGGTTTCAAAGCGTTGCGCTGCAGTAGCTGTTTTTTTTTTTTTTTTTACACACTAAGGAAGAATTGACGTTGGCTTTACCTGGAAGTGCTCCTGCATAATGTCTCTGAATGTTTTCATATATATTCAGCTTTGGTAGCGTCCAAGCCACGACCGTTCAGTTGGCAAGTTACAACAGTTCTCTTGGGCGCAGCTGTAAACCTCGCCTGACACCTCAAAAAATGTTAGTTCTGCTTCATATCTCACCTTCAGCTGTGAGTCATGTGGACGCTATGCTGGTGAGAGGAGAGAGAATGGAATATATATTTATATATCTTTCTGCAAGGAGAGCTGGACTTGTACACTCGTCCTAATAGTTCAAGCAAAAAGCAAGACTTTGCATAGAGGAGCCATAAGACCAGGCTGCTAGGAGGACATGAAAGTGGCTAGACATGCTGCTTATCACATGAGCAAGCAATGCTGCTGTGATTATCAGTGTTGTGAAGTGCTAATTAACTCCACCCCTTTTAGTGCCTTTATCAGTGGAGTTGCCCAGAATCTTGTGAAACATTTATCTCACTGTAATTATTGTAGTTAAATTTCACGCCAGGTTTTGCCTTAATTTTGTTCTTTGTTTACAATTCAATAGAATATCTGTAAATTTGCTGCTTGTGAGATCTCAGTAAGTAGAATGCTAGAAAAAAAAAAGATTTTACTGCTGCACCTTTGCTTGGAACAAAAATGTCAAATTTGTGCTACCCGGTCCTCATCTTGCAACACAGACAAGACTGGTAATATAATGCATGGAATGGATAAATTCATGGACCGCAAGAGGAACATGATGTTCCCTGCAGAAAACAAACAGAAGGCTCAGTAGTTTGAGCAGTAAGTCGGATTTATCCGACACAGTTATCCGTGTGATCATTTGTAAATTCAACAGTAAAACTTGGGCCAAATCAAAACGCGAGTGCCCCAGCTGAACCCTTTTATGACTCCTGTTTAAAGAAAAATATTGGGGCAAGCAGGAAATGTGAGAAATAATATTGCACACCCACAAGTATGTTACAATCTCTTGTGAGTAGGGTATGCTAAGGTTTAAAAGGTCAGAGATAAGGAATTTAATGATCCAGTGAGCCTTTGATTCAATTAATGGCTTTTGTTTCCATCCTTTTTTCTCATGGACAATCATTTAATTTCACTAAGAGTAGCTCTTTTGTCTCTCGCTAATTACAATGGGAGAAACAGGGAGAGGGAAGGCTTCTTCCCAACATCATTCAGAGAAAATTTTAGTTCAGGCATTTGAGTTGCATCAAGGTTGCCTTCTGTAAGATGGATTTTTAATACCTTCTGCATGTTCACTAAAAGATAGCAGAATGGAAGTTCTGTGATCTGGCTAAATGATGGCCATGTTGGCGTTGTGTTGTCCAAACCAATAGACTGCTGTTTGGAGGCTGAACTAACTGCATGGTGTGCCTTGATTTGTGGTGAATTTATGCATGGAAATTGGTCAAGGAGAGTTTGTTTGTTTTTTAAATGAATGCAAAGTTTGGTTGATGTGAAGTTTGAAAAGAGAAAAGGGCATGTGGAATATGCATCACAAGACAACATGAAGGAGCTTGATGCTCAGGATCTTCTCCAGGAAGTAAAGAATCTACATTTCATAGAAAATAAAGGAGGCGGCTGCATTTAATAAAGGAGAACTGCTCACAAGAAAAGTGTGGAACAGATGGAGGCAAGGAACAGAGCCGGAGAAAAATGAGGGGGTGATGGGGAACATCTGTTAGCGCTAATAAGTTAGAAGCAGTAGAGGCTTTTGAAAGGCGAGGGGGAGGAAGGAAGCCTCACCTGCAGATATCGGGCCTTGGAAAGGTTTAATGATGGAAAGAGCCAAGAGAGGCGAACACACGGTAGAAATTCTTGGAGCAGTCACCCCCCCCTTTTTTTTTTTTAATGAGCTTTTGAGGGAATTTGGCAAGCACTTTCTGGAAGTCCAAGTTCACGATGCCTGCTAGATCACATGTATTTACATGTTTGTTGGTGCCCTCCAAGGATTTTAAAGCGTTAGTCATGCAAGAGACTTCCCTTAACAGGAGACAGCTGATCCTTCCACAGCCAGGCACGTTCTTCCCAGTCGGATGACAAACGTTGAAGTCATGGACTGCAATAAAGCCAAGGACCCAGCCCGCCTGCGGTTCTCTTCCTGGTCCCGAAGGAGGGCCAGTTGAGGAGGGAAACGCTGGACCTGAAGGGAAGCTCCACCAGTTCAGACTTGCGGCTGTTAACCTTGTTTGTGTGCCGTCCCTTCCTACTCCTCCCTTTCTGTCTGTTGTGGGGTTGTGGAATTGCCAGGTTGGCTGCTGGAGGGAGGGGTGGGGGCTTTCTCTGCTGAATGCAACCTGACCTCCGTGATGCAGCTTCCCTCTTTCCGTGACCACAAAAAAGTGTGCAGCACGGTCTCTGGAGGCCACTGTTGCTTGATCTCTTCGGCTCCTCCAGGTCCGCGTGCTCCTTTGGATTTGACAGGCGTGCAGACGCCACCCCACCCACCTTATGAGGTGGTGAGCCCCTTGAGGACAGGACTCCTAACATGGGGGGGGGGGGAAGTGCTGTAAGCTGACCTTAAACCCATGGGATACAGTGGGATATAGATCAAAGTAGTATTAATGTATTACCAAGATTACTTGAGGTGGGGATGTAGAATACATCTTAGGTGGCTCTCGGCAGACGCTGGACTGGGGTAAGCGTTGGTCCATTCCATCAATATATACGGAATGTGGCACTTGGTTTGGTGTAAATGAAAGGCCACTCCCATTTACATCTGTGGGAAGTGGTGTTTCATTCCAGGGATTTTGAGAAGTGGCAACACTGTTGATGGAAGCATCGGGGTCCTAGAAGCAGAGCTTGCCCTCACCCCAACAGTGTCCCGGATCTCTCTTCTTCTGCCCCAGAAGTGAGTGGCAGTCATGGGACAAAATAAAACAGGAGTGTGCCATAGGAGGAGCCCTGGCGTGGCCAAATCATGGTGTGCACGTGCCCCCCCGCGCGCACAGTTACTGCACTCCATTCCTGGAAAAAATGCTGTAATTCTAGAATACGCATTGCTGCCGTAAACGTAAAGTGTATTTTAATTTGGTGTATGCCTCCGTTGCGCTTTTGAGGTCAGTCCAATGCATCAGTATTTAAAACTCCATTAGCCCCATGTAGACCTGCTCTCTCCACGGAGCGTGGGTGTGCGATGGGCTCTTCAGTATCATGGGTGGAAGCCCCTACTGATGATCCACTGGCAGGCCTTCTCCTTCCCTGTTCGGTTCTGTTTTGTTTTTGTCCTCAGCGTTTGTCTCATGGGCCTGAGGTCGCTTACAGCGTCGGCTTCAGTGCAGACCAGCCCTGTCTGGAGAAGACTGTTAGGACAGCCCCTTCCTGGGAACCGCTTAGGGCTGTGTGCCCTGGGGGAGAGAAGGGGTACCCAGACAAGAGGGCTCTTATCGCACCCACACCTAGAGAGACTAGCACTGGCCTGAGAGTTTGATGACTGTATTTGTACTTTTTTAAAAAGGTTATATGCCACCTTGGGGTGGGGGGGGGCTTTTCAGTGGTAGGCTATAAAAACCCAGGTTGGTTAGTTCATGTGGGGTTTCTCCATGTGACTGGAACGGCCCACAGTAGAGGGGAGCGCCTGCTGTTTTCACGATGGGGAAGCAGCTTTTGTATCATCAGTCCAGGAGGGAGTTGCGATTTATAAGGCCGATCATGGCTTTGTTTGCATCTCCCTTGATTTAGCGGTTCGTTCTGGGAGAAAAAGGGCAAAGGACACTCCTCGGGGTGAGCAATAGAACACTTCAGCTCCTGAGTTGTCTTGTAAATCCTTGTTGACAAGCGTTGAGGAACACCAGCGCCTTTTTTTTTTTTTTTGAGTGGTGTCACTTCATAATCTTTTTTTTAATCGCAGGTTCCATTGCAGCTCATAGAAAGTGTTGAATGCCGGGATATATTTCAGCTTCACTTGACTTGCAAGGATTGCAAAGTGATCAGGTGTGTATGAATTATTTGGCAGGTTAGACAACCCTGCATTTCTGCAAGAAAGGATGGCCTCTCGAGAAGGAGAGTGATGCCCTTTTAAAGAACCCTGGGAATACTTCCTGCCAGAGCAACACCTTTCCTTGTCTGCATTAGGCCATTGGAAAATTGGCTGTGTTGCCCAAATGGGTTTTAGCCCCCCCCCCCCCCATAATCAAAGGCATCCAAATGCAGGAGGTTAATAAGTTATATGTTGGTGTTTGCCCATCGTGCAAGCCCTGATTGGAGAGGGAGGTGGGTTGTTGCGTTGAGAAGGGGGGCTGGATTAGAGGACTCCAGGGTCACTTTCCATTCTATAAATGTAAAAGAAAAAGTTCCATCTTCTGCACTCGCTGCAAACAGATTTGCACCAATTTGTTACAACTGGAGAAGCAGTGGGGCAGGTGTTCTCGGCCCCCTGTCCTCCTTCCTTCATTGCCGTCTCACCCCTGCTTCCCCACGCAGCTCGATGTTGCAACACTGCAGCCAGAGTGTCCTGTGAACGGAGAGCCCAGCCAACGTGCATGTCCTATAAAAGATTGTGCAACTTGCTTTGAAAGCCTGCTGCAGTCCAGACCTCACTGCCTACTCTTGGTAGATCAGAGAACCTCCTCTGCAGTTATTTTATTGCACAAAACCCGCAAACTTACACACAGACGATTTAATGCACCTGCCTCTTTGTGTGACTTGCCTGTTGGTGCAAGATGGGGCAGTGGTTTTTTTTTGAGTGGGTGTTGACTTAAAGTTCAGACAGCTGTGGTATAGGAACAAAGGTTTATTTTGTTTTAAATTTAGGGGATTCAAAAAGGGTGTTCTTGGAATACATGCATTGCAGTTGTGTCCATTTTTTCCTGTGCGCGCACGCATAGGGTTTCTTACCATGAAATCTGTACTGCAACTTTTGAAGCCAAATGCTAGCACAGCGGGTCACCAGGGCCCACTTTTTAGAATGGCCATCTGTCCGGGACCCACCAGAAGTGACGTCATGGCCGGAAGTGCCTTCATTGTGACAGCAGAGCCTGCTGCTCTCCTGAGCGGGGTGATTTCTCAGCCTTTTTCCAAGCAAAATGAATCAAAAAGGGGAAAAAAGCCTATTTACTAGCTTCAGACAAGCAAAATAACCACACAGCCCTCCCCTCTTTCCAGTGTTGCTATATTTTCAATGATGGCTGCCCTAGGTGCTTCGTGACCCACCTGAAATTGGCTCGCGACCCTCTGGTGGGTCCCAACCCACAGTTTGGAAACTTCTGTGCTGGCACATTCATAGGAACATCAGAAGAGCCCCACTGGATCAGGCCAAAGGCCCATCTAGTCCAGCTTCCTGTATCTCACAGCAGCCCACCAGGTGCCTCAGGTTGCACACGAGACAACCAGATTCATTTGAAGCCAGCCTATCTTAGAGTTTGATGGTTTTGGTCGGTTCTCAGGGGAAGTTTAATACACTCTGCATCGGTGTTTTGACAGGTGTCAGTTCTCTACCTTTGAGCAATGCCAAGAGTGGCTGAAGCGGCTGAACAACACCATCCGCCCCCCCTCAAAGATTGAGGATCTCTTTTCGTTTGCTTACCATGCCTGGTGTATGGAGGTGTACGCAAGCGAGAAAGAGCAGCACGGTGACTTGTGCCGACCAGGTATGGCGTGGGGAATCTTACTCAGGTAGTATCCAACTCTGGCTGGTGAACAGTTGCAGGTGAAAGAGGCAGCAGGGAATGAAAAAAGTGCTTTTACTCTCTTTGTGCAACTGTTTGCAGCTGGTTCTTTCCATTGTTAGTTGCTCTTGTTGCTTTTTAGTAAAGGGGCTTCTTATGGATGCAACTAAGAGCGCAGTCCTAACCATGAGTTAGGCCAGCAAAGTTTGGCAGGCACAAAGGACACCGTAAAGCATGTTTGGACCACTCTTGGAATCAGAGAGGCCAGCACACAGATGTCCACCATCCTCCCCGACTCTGAGAATGGTCCAAACGCCACTCCCTTGTATCTTGCATTCTGAGGTAAATATGAGGTAAATAAAGCAAAGTTTGGCCGGCACAAGGGACACTAAAGTATGTTTGGACCACTCTCGGAGTCAGAGAGACCAGCACACAGACGTGCGCCATCCTCCCTGACTCTGAGGGCGCAATCCTAAACTGAGTTAGGCCAGCATAAGCTAAGCCAGCAAAGTTTGTCCAGCTCAAGGGACAACGTAAAGTATGTTTGGACCACTCTCAGAGCCAGAGCAGCCAGCACACAGATGTGCGCCATCCTCCCTGACTCCGAGAGCGGTCCAAGCATGCTTTACGGTAGCCCTTGGGTCAGCCAAACTGTGCTGGCCTAACTCATGGTTAGGATTGCACTCTGCTCAGATCTCTTCTAAGCAACCAGGCCATTGGTTTCGCAGCCTAGCATTGGTTTCCGAAACTGGAGTTAGGCTGGCTCAGTTAGATCAGCACAAGTGCCGCCGTAAAGCAATGTTTTCCGACTAAGTTTGGACCACTCTCGGAGTCAGGGAGGATGGCGCACGTCTGTGTGCTGGTCTCGCTGAATCCAAGAGCGGTGCAAATGTACGTTAGGGTGTCCCTTGTGCCGGTCAGACTTTGCTGGCTTAACTGTGCTGGCTTAACCGAGTTAGGATTGTGCCATAAGTCCTCTTCTGAAATCCAGCCCAGTTGCTTTTTGAAGAAGGCAGGGTTGGCAGAGCAGTGCTGGGAAGAGAGTGACGATGGGCTGCTTCTCTGGGAAACGCCTTCCTTTTATAAGCTAAACATGGATGTGATCTCACACCACACCTCTCCGCCTTGGATACACCCACTGTGAAGTGGCGGGTGGAGTAGAATCATTATCTGGGGAACGTCTCCCGGAGAAGCCATAAGAAATTCCTCTGTAGTGACTGACTAGATAACACTGGCTCAATTGCCCCCTTATGGCACTGACAAGGAGAGCAGGAACCCAAATTGGAGCTGCAAAGAGACCTGCCCCTTTCTCACCGAATGATGATTGCCAGTTGGCTGGTGTCTGGAGAAAGACCATGTTTGCCTTAAACCACCCAGCCTATTTTAACCTTCATGCTGTGGTACAAATAGACAACGCAAATGGTTTGAGAGCTTTCTTGCAAGCAGAAAAAAAAAATCCCTTTGAGCCCAGAGCGGGACAGGCAAGTACTAACTGGTGTGGTTTCTGCAGTCAGAGTGGCGCCTATTAGAAAGTCTGGTGTGGGTTGGTGTACTTTCCATGTCATTTTAGTGTTTGAGGGGATGCCTGGTGGTCTTCTGTCTCCTGAATCGCCAAGAGTAGCTCTGCTGTGCCAAATCAATGTGTGTGAGCAGCAGCCTCATTCTCCTCCTGCGGTCTTTTTGATACCTAGGGGAGCATGTGACATCGAGGTTTAAAAACGAGGTTGAGCGGATGGGTTTTGATATGAACAACGCCTGGCGAATCTCCAACATCAATGAGAAGTACAAGTAAGTAGATTTGCTTAGTTGCCGACGTGGGTCAAAGCTATCGTGTTGGAGTGGAACCTGCTGTCAAAGGAAGCTGGGGCAGAACGTGCCACTATTCCTTGTTCAGGACTGAGAAGGTGGGATTTCCGAATGGCCTTGAAGATCTGAAAAGCAGAGTGGTAGAGTGTGTCCTGTGTGCATTGCGTTACATTCTGTTATCAGCTGGTCACTGCAGTGGAGGCTGAATGCACGCACTGTTTTTGCCACCTAGCCTTAGAGCGCAATCCTAATCTGGAGTTAGGCCAGCAAAGTTTGGCCAGCACCAGGGCCTCGGTAAAGCTCGTTTGGACCACTCTCGGAGTCAGGGAGGATGGCGCATGTCTGTGTGTTGGCTTCTCTGACTCCGAGAGTGGTCCAAACATACTTTACGGTGTCCCTTGTGCCAGCCAAACTTTGTTGGCCTTACTGTGCTGGCTTAACTCCAAGTTAGGATTGCGCTCTAAGGAGAGCCCTGCTAATGCCTTCATGCACGCCTCTGATCTTGTTACCAGTTCGATGCTGGCCTGAGAGGCAGGAGCCTGCAGTAACAGGCAGTAGTAGGGTTGGACCATGGGCTGGCAATTGGGCGACAGTCGTTACTCGCTTGAAGTGAGTGCTAAATTATGGGATTGCTCTACTGCTTCTGAGAAGGTGGTGCTGACAAAAGTTCTGTGGGATAGTGGAGTGATTCCTTTCAGCTTGAACTTAAGCTCAACAGCGACGGTAATACTAGTATTTGTGTAACGCTTTTGCGAACACTTGGATTGGTCAGCACACTTTGAATTGTACTCCCTTGCAATTCTTTCAACAACCCTGTAACAATATTACTCCTTTGAATTGCAGCTAGGGACAAGTGAGGTTTGGAGGGAGTGGGTTGCCTAGAGTTTGTAGCGGAGATGTGAACAGATCAGTTACGATGGAAATTAGAACAAGAAGTCTGCATTATGGCCCTCCATGCAAGTACCATACCCCAGGGAAGCTCTTGAACTGAAATGTTTGCCCATCCTTTATCTAAAAGCAAAGGAAAAGGTTTAGCCTGACAGTTGGCATGTGTTTCGTTGTCCCCTGCGTGTGTGTGTGTGTGTGTGTGCTGCCGCCGCACTGCTAATGCATAATGTGACTGTACTCACCCGATTTGTTTGTCCAGAATTATTTATTGTAAGGCCTGTAACCGTGTTCCCTTCCACACAGGCTCTGTAGCAGCTACCCTCAAGAACTCATAATTCCTGCTTGGATCACAGACAAAGAGCTGGAGAGCGTGGCAAGCTTCCGATCTTGGAAACGCATCCCTGCCGTGGTTTACAGGTGAGACGTCCGCGGATAAGGCCGCTCCTCGCGGCCACACTTCCTTTAAAGTGTTCCGGTTCCAGGGAAGTTGTGCTACTCCTGGAACAAGCGATTCTGTCCTTGCCTGTCTTTGGGTAGCAGAACGTGTTGAACGCTGCCGCTCAGTGGCAAGCCAAGCTGGCCTGGGCTTGATCAGAATGAATTGCTGTGGGTTTCTCCACCAACCTGTCCAGCGCCGAGCACATCACGCACTTTCCGCTCCAGCCACATCGCCGGTAATTGTGTCGGCCGTCTTTGTCTTCCCTGTAGGCACCAGAGCAACGGGGCAGTCATCTCCCGCTGTGGGCAGCCTGAAGTCAGCTGGTGGGGCTGGAGAAATGCCGACGACGAGCACCTTGTCCAGTCGGTGGCCAAGGCCTGCGCCTCAGATTCCAAGTCCAGCAGCAGCAAGCTCATGAACGGCAACTGCACGCGGGAATTTTCCAACGGGGGAGACTTCTCTGATGTGGAATTCGGTATGCTCAGTGGCCTCCCTGTGTTAAATCTCGCATTTCTACCTCCCCATTCTGTACTCATCGACATCTGCTGACGGATGCATGTGCCTGGTTCTCAGCCTTCGTCTCAATTAAAGATCTCTGTGGTTTCATAATTCATAGGTTTTTCTGTGCTGATCTGCCCCACATGGGCTTAGCCTGCCTTCTGAGTGAAGATGTCCTCACAAGTTGGTACCACCCAGCGGTCCAGACTTTGGGATGCTCTCCTCGTTGTTTCAGCAGGAGGCAGGAGCTTCCAAGTTCTGGCCAAGGGTGACGGCTTCCACGTCAGCTTGCGTGTTTTCAGTTTTGCAGATGACCAGAACAGAAGCAGCTGCTTGAAGCCGCTGTCCGGATTGTGGCTGTGATGCTGTGGTCTGAATGCCTCCGTGTGATCGAGGGAGTAATGCCTAACCTGGAGTAATGCCGGCAAAGTTGAGCCAGCAAAGTTTGGCCGGCACAAAGGACACCGTAAAGGATGTTTGGACCACTCTCGGAGTCAGAGAGGCCGGCACACAGACGTGCGCCATCCTCCCTGACTCCACGAGTGGTCCAAACGCACTTCACGGTGTCCCTTGTGCCCTCCAAACTTTGCCGGCCTAACTGTGCCGGCCTAACTCCAGGTTAGGAGTGCACCCCAAGTCTCTACTTAGGTAATTCTCCATATGTGGAATTGACACTTTCCCCCCCACTGATTTTTAGCTTGCAGCCGTCGAGAGCGATCCTTCACGCTGTTGCAACTTGAATCAGAGATGCATGGATGTTACGCTGCATTGCGCTATTAATCTAGGAAATTCACTGCCACGAGGTGTGGTGGCAGCCACTGCCTCGGATGGCTTCAAAGAGGGTTGGGTGCTTTTATGTAGGGCTGGCCTGCCAGTGGCTGCTAGTCATAACAGCTGCCTGCTGCCTTCAGGTGCTGAGGCCTGTGAACCCCAGGTGCTGGACTGTCTGCCTTTCCTGCTTGTGGGGTTGCCAAAAGCATCCAGATGGCCGCTCTGGGAAACCGAACGCTGGGCTTAGTGGATCTGTGGGCTGGTCCAGTTGGCCTTTTCTTCTGTAGCCTCAGCAGTTGCAATTCTGCGTGAATTCAGCAGGCTTTAAACAGTGGGCCTGTGTGCAGGATTGGAACCCGGATGTGGAGTACGCTGTCTGCTGCTTCGGTAAACACTGCGGAGTAATGCGTTTGCTTCCCTCCGTCCTTCCCCAGATTCCTCCATCTCCAACGCCTCGGGAGCAGAAAGTTTAGCCATCCAGCCTCAGAAGCTTCTGATCTTAGACGCTCGCTCTTACGCTGCTGCAGTGGCCAACCGGGCCAAAGGGGGGCGGCTGTGAATGCCCAGGTGAGCCGGCAGTGCCACGTCGAGGTATTTCCGGAGGGAGGAGAGGAAGGAGGATCGTGGCTAAACTGGGTCAGACCGTCGGTTACTGTTGGAGCGGTGGAAGAGGAAAAAGGTGGGAGGGAAATCCAAAAACGGATCACCTTAGACCAGTGGTGGTGACCCAATCAATCAATCAATCAATCAATCAATCAATCAATCAATGTTATGGCTTTTAGCTAACACAATAAACAATTTTGATTGATTGATTGGTGGCCCTTTTGGGCTCAGTGTGTCAAAACGCAGGAAAATGCTTAACTTGACTCTGCTGGTGTGTCAGTCCTCCTCCCAAACAAAAGAGAAACAGTTCTTTATATTCATTTATCTTTAAACAAAAAAATGCAGTCTAATCGTGTGTGGTGCTATGTATTGTATAAAGAAACAGCAAATAATTACAAAAACAAAAAATGAGTAAAACAAACTTGGTTTCTGTCGGGCATTGGTGAATGCTGGTGCGTCACCCCAAATGTTGTGGTGTGTCAGCGTTGACACGCGTGTCGTAGGTTCACCATCACTGCCTTAGAACGAGGACAGTGGCAACGGGTGGCCCGCAGTCTCAACCCCGCCTCCAAAGCAAAGCCACCCGGCCCTGGAGCCCATTTCAGGTTTTTATCAAAGTGCTTTTTATTTAAAAAAATTTTCATTAAGGAAAAGGAACAATGCAACTCCATGTGCATTCCATATAAATGTCGCATTGTGCTCTCGTCTGCGTACTAGAAAGGCCCAGGGCCGCTGCCGGTTTGCCCCTCCATCTTCCAGCAGCAGCTGGGCATTCATGCTGCAGTCTCTCCTTGTCTTCTCCTGGCGCTTGTTTGTGCAGCTTTTCCGGCTAGGCGATGCTAGCTTGACCCTGGAGCCTGACCACATGCGAGTCAGTGCAGCCGTCGTGGAGATTCGCGTCCACCAGGGATGTAGGAATCGACCGTTTCTGCCTTAGAGCCACAACCCATCACTGCCCGTTGATGAGCACACACATATAGGGGCTGCCGGCAAGGCGCATGGGCAGGGATGGGTTAAACCGTCTCTCCCCATGTGCCTTGCCGCCAGCCCCTAAATGTTGCATGTGTGCATCAGTGGGCCGTGAGGGTTTCAAACAGTTGCGTTCAGAAGGTTCAAAGGCAACAGGCTCAGTATCCGTATTGCACATGAGAAGGGACCACTGTCCATAAATATATTTATGTTTAAAACCCATTTTCCAGCTGCATCTGGAAGGCCTTCTGGGATGTGGGGAGGTTGCGCACAGCCTGCCGGCCCCTCAGAAGGCCTTCCGGACCCTTCCGGAAGGCACTTCCAGTTTGCCGGTGTGATCCCCCCACCTGATTTCCTTCTCAGCAGAATTACCAGTATCTGTGAGGGGTCCTGGGGCGTATACAGAGGGCCCACTATATACGTTTTTGGACAGAGAGTGCAAATTGTGAAGGCTGCGCGGATTTCACCGTCTAATTCAAAACGTAAGCGGAAGGGACGCAAATCTGAAAACTCGCAAGACCGTGAAACGTTCTCAGCCTGACGTCCTTGGAGTCGAACGCATAAATTCCCCGTCCTGCCCTGCCCTAGGTAGCATAAGACAGTCATGCGGTTTGCACCGTCGAGCCTGTACATCTGTGAGACGCTGCCTGAGTCTGCCAGCAGGGCTCTCGCCCGTGAACCTCGTGAATCCCCAGGGATGCTGATCGCCCTGCAGAGTTCAGCATCATGCGGACAATCCCCCCTCCTTCCTCCCCCTGCTCCCGCATCACACGGGTACCAAGATGTCTTTAACTTCTATGCAGGTAGTTCACCCACGGCAAAGAACTGTCGGCTCTCTGAGTTCTTAGGGCTGCTTTGAGTATTTGGAACGACTCCGAGCTGTGGAGCTCCGCTGACCTGCCGTGGCCGTACTTGCAGGTCCTACTTCCTTGCAGTGGTGCACAGGGGCTGGAGAGCCTGCTGCCCCTTTCTTTTGCCGTCGCCTCCAGCCTGTGAACCGAGCTAAGAGCGGTGACAATCCCCGTCTTTATATTTCCACTCTTTATATAGTTCAACTTCATTGAGGAAGTTGTCAGGATGCGTATTTGGTGGTTTGCAGGGGGAAAGGGGAAGATTTGGAACTGGCTTGCAGATGTTGTTCCCAGCCCTCATCTACTAGACAAATAAGTGCATGTGTTTTCTTTGCACGGTTAGAATAACTCCCTCTATTCTCTGCCATCACAATCGGCCTTTGTTGTGGTGTTGGCAGAGCCCGATCACCCCAAACGCGAGAGGAGAGCGGTCGGATAATGGTGCTTAGCCCAAGCCGCAGCTGCTGCCCGATTGTTGTGACAGCAAAGCTTCCTCATTCATTCCGTGCCTGCCTTGTTTGAAGTGCCTTCTCTTCTGCTTCTGCCTCTTAACAGAGTATTATCCAAACTGTGAAGTGGTGTTCATGGGAATGGCAAACATCCATTCTATACGGAAGAGCTTCCAGTCGCTGCGTTTGCTCTGCACGCAAATGCCAGACCCAGGAAAGTAAGCAGTTCTCTCTCTCTCCCCTCTCCTTCCACCCCTCCTTCTGAATGAATAAGCCGACTCGTTAGATAGGTGGCAGAGTTTGGGTTCGGTGATCCAAGTGCAAAAGTTAATCAGTGAAAGCCCGGTCTCGGGCTTTCCTTCTGCAAGTGCTCCCTGCCACCTAGCTGTTCTGTCCCGGGCTTCCCCCCCCCCCAAGACCAATTGCATCGCTCCTTCTAGACTACGCAGCCTGCTTGCTGGTGTTGCGCAGGAGGCACCCGTGCCTGAACAAGAGGGCCTCTGAAGTTGCCTCTCAAAAATTGGCGGTGGGGCGTGCTGGCACCTTCCTTCAGAAGACAACACATGACATGGGATGAAGGGAGGGAGCCAGGTGGCTTCTGTGAAGCAGAACCGTTTACGGCCTTTTCCTCTTGTACCCTGCCCTTCAAGGAAACGGGCGTTGGGTTCTCCCCCTTGTTAAACTCTCAGCATCCTTGTGGTGCGCAGTCAGGCCCTGGGATCTGCGGGACACACTCAGGAGCTGGCCCAGGCCTCCTGGTGCCCTTTCAAGGCATGAAAACATCACTCCTAGTTTAAAAAACAAACGGAAGTGAGCTTTTTGGCTGAAACGACTATTCTGAGCTCCAGAGAGGCTGCGGGCAGCTGCTCTGGGGCTCAGAAAAGCCTCTGGAGGGGAGGGGAGGGGAGCCCAGCTTCTCTCACTGCTGGAGGGGGCGTGGGGGGCCCCTTCCGCATCTGTAGTGTTCCAGCCTGTGGCAGTGACCATGGGACGGATGTTCTTTTGGATCGGAGGAAGGAGGAAGCCTAGTCCAAGGCTGCCAATAAGAAAGAGCTTTATTTATCTGCATCGTAAGAGCCTCAACCTACGGGAGCTACTCCAGGCATCCAGAGGCACACCGCTGTGCCCTGGCCTGCTCTTCCTCCGAGTAGCCACAAAGGGCTTCATGGCTTGTTGGCGACACTTGGGAGCCGTCAGAAGGGTCTTGTGCCGGCCATTTTTTTTTGGGGGGGGGGGTCGTTAGGCTTGCGCTGTTCAATCACTGAAGCTAAGAACGTGGCTCGAATGGGACGAAGAGGTCAAACTGCCCTTCCTTTGCTCTGCAGCTGGCTGTCGGCCCTGGAAAGCACCAAGTGGCTGCAGCATCTGTCCGTGCTGCTGAAGTCGGCGCTGCTGGTGGTGCACGCGGTGGACAGAGACCAGCGGCCCGTCTTGGTGCACTGCTCGGACGGCTGGGACCGAACCCCGCAGATAGTGGCGCTGGCCAAGCTGCTGCTGGATCCATACTACAGAACCATAGAGGTGTGTGAGCGAAGGCACGGAAAGGCTCGGCTCTGAGGCGCTCCCAGACACCATTGTGGTTCTGGACCTTTCGGGTTTCTGGCCTGTTAAAAGAAGGCGACGCTGTTGAAAGGAGAGCGTCCTTGTATTGAGCACCGAAGCAAAATGAAACTTGGTTTGCTGAAAGTGGGCTTAGTGTCGAGATATTTAGAACCAGCAGGAAGTAGTAGGGTGAGAATGGATTTAGGATGCTTTTGAGGATGGAGTGGGAGACGAGCTCCTGGGACAACGTTTTTGGTTGGGAGCCTTGAAGCAAGAGGGAAGAGTTCTTGTTCACCTCTACGATATTTTAGGTGACAATTTCCTAATGGATTGTTCTTCCTGTGAATTAGTTGCTGGAGATGGTTGTCAAAGATATATATCAGTGTGGATTTTTCTGCTTTGGTTCTAAAGTACATTGAACTGACATGGAGTGGGAAGGAATTAAACTAGCAAATGTCATCCCCACTGTGCTTTCCTTAGGGTTTCCAGGTGCTAGTGGAGACAGAGTGGCTGGATTTTGGCCACAAGTTTGCCGATCGCTGTGGCCACGGCGAGAATTCGGACGACCTGAACGAACGCTGCCCGGTGTTCTTGCAGTGGCTCGACTGTGTCCATCAGCTCCAGCGGCAGTTCCCCTGCTCCTTCGAGTTCAACGAAGCATTCCTTGTGAGTGTAGAGCTTTTTTGCACGGTTGCTGCTGCTGCAGCTCTTGTTGTTGTTCAGTCGCCAAGTCGTGTCCGACTCTTCATGACCCCCTGGACCGCAGCACACCAGGCCTCCCTGTCCTCCACTAGCTTCCGGAGTTCGCCCAATTTCATGTTCATTGTTTTGGTGACACACTCTAACCATCTTCTCCTCTGCCGCCCCCTTCTCCTTTTGCCTTCCATCTTTCCCAGCATGAGGGTCTTTTCTAAAGCATCCTCTCTTCTTCTCAGGAGGTGGCCAAAGTACTTGAGCTTCAGCTTCAGGATTTGTCCTTCCAGGGAGCAATCAGGCTTGACTTCCTGTCGGATTGCCCGATTGGATCTCCTTGCAGTCCAGGGGACTCTCAAGAGTCTTCTCCAACACCATCATTCGAAAGCATCTATTTTTCGGCGCTCTGCCTTTCTTATGGTCCAGCTCTCACAGCCATACATTGCTACTGGGAAAACCATTGCTTTGACTATGCGAACCTTTGTCGGCAGGGTGATGTCTCGGCTTTTTATGAAGTTGTCTAGGTTCGCCAAAGCTTTCCTCCCAAGAAGTGAACGTCTTTTAATTTCATGGCTGCAGTCACCGTCTGCGGTGATCTTGGAGCCCAGGAAGATAAACTCTGCCACTGCTGCCGCTCTTAAGCCCCCAGAGCAGCCCTCCAGCCCTCAGAGAGCTCTTGCGTTCCCATCTGCCTTCCTTTATAATTCAGGCTAATTATATGTGCCAGTGTGGAGACTGTCAGGCCGCCGTAGCAAGAAAAAAATTATTCCTTCTCTCGTTGGCATTGGGAGGAACTTAAATTACTGTGGAATGTTGCTGTAGCCTTGCTTTAAATTAAAAAAAGAGTGGCCGTGATTACTGTGCAGGTGTCATCCTGCCTAGCCATGGCTTGGTTGGCACAGTCCTTGCTCACATCTGTGCCTTGTTGACTTCCAGCTGGTGGAACACCCTGTCCTCCCGCGGGAGCGCAGGGCGTCTTCTCGAAGCAGCCAGCGAAGGTATCAAGCCGTAGTGAGATGAGGGATAAAAATAAGGGTACTGTGAGGGGTTCTGACTGAGCCTTGGCAAAAGAGGGAAGAAGTCGCGTGGGTTCCTTTGTAATGGAGTCTGGCTTTCTTCTGTGAGCCTGCTTGGAGGGTTAGTTTTCTGGGCGACTGTGTAAAAAGCAGCCCCTTTCTCCAAAGGTTTGAAGCTCATCGGTCCTGAAATGATTGCGCAGCTTATGTTTTCTCTTCCAAGTGGTGATGGGGGTGGGATCCAGCGTCCAGGCTTGCGTGCCGGCCATGATCCCAGCTGCATGTTTTCTGCGTAGGTCAAGCTGGTGCAGCACACCTACTCTTGCCTCTTTGGTACATTCCTGTGCAACAACGCGAAGGAGAGAGGCGAAAAACACACCCAGGAAAGGACCTGTTCGGTTTGGTCCCTGCTGCGTGCCGGAAACAAAGCCTTCAAAAACCTGCTCTACTCCTCCCAATCAGAATCTGTATGTACCTCTTGTTGCTGTTTCCTCCCACCCTGAGAACAGATGGTATAGCTTGAACCAGGGGAGGGAAGCAGAGGCGGATCTACAGGGAGGGCAAAGCTCTAAGTCTTGCAAGGAGCCTTACCCTGTCATGTAAATCCCTCCTCTCCCTGGCTGCTGTAGCCAGTAAGCAACGCCAAGATGTTGCTTTTCCCTGTAAGGATTGGCTAAAACGGTGCAGGAGAGGAGTGATTTCCCCTGCAAGGTAAGGCTTCTTGCAAAACTTAGAGCTTTGCCCTCCCTTAGATCTGCCTCTGGAGGGAAGGCAAATGCCCCTTGGAGCCGATGCTGCTTCTGAGAGGTCAAGAATTTGTATCTAAATAGAATGAGAGCCGCAGGTCTACTAGGAAATGGAACAAAGTGCCACCGCGGTGTCTCTCATCCTGTCAGGAGCGATTTAAAATGTCACAGAAGGTTACGAGTGAGCAAGCTTTTGAGTGCTGAATTCTTCTTTTGGCTGTATGGTCAGTGAAAATAAGAGGGAAGGGGAGGAAAACGTTTCAGAGCACAGTGGAAAAGCCCCAGAGTCTGCAGTGTCAGTCTTAAGATGCTAGATAGAACGGGGGGGGGGGGCAGGTTCCCTGAACGATGGAACAGAAGGAAAGACCAAATGCGTTGATCTTAGTAGTAACAAAGCTGGAGTTGGTCTGTTGACTAAGAGTACAAAATGCCTCTGTGGCTGAGGCACTTTTTTTTTACCCAAACTTGGCAGTTCTTTTGTTCCTTGCGTGTGCCACGTTTGTTCTGGGTGCCACGTAGACACCTTGGTGCCTGGAATTCCTTTGAGATAAAACTGCTGCATTTTGGCATGAAAGCCATGCTTCCCAAAGTGCGGGCCGCGACCACCGTTGGGAAGCAAGACTGGGCCATTTAATTCCCCTTTAGGGGGTGGCGGCCCAGTTTTGGGCATCCTGACGGCGTCGCAGCAATCGCTGTGCCAAGGGCGCCCGGTGCCATTTTAGCATGCCAGCAGGTTAGGGGTTTTCAGGAAGATTGGGAAGACTAGCAGCCCCCTCTGCAGGCGCTCTGACCGCTCTGAGGGCCGTCAGGACACCCTCCCCAGCCCTACCCCCTACCCGCGCATCTGCTTACAGCAGTCCCAACGCCCGAGAAGGACTTTGGGAACCACTGGCATGAAGCCTAAAGGTGACAGAGGGCATGATCCGGGAGGAAGTTCTGTGTCAGTCCTGCTGGAATGGATGATAGCTGTGCCCGAGCTCCAGAGCGATTGCAGGTTTGGACTTCCGTGGCTGAAGCTAAGCAGGTCTGGCCCTGTTACCTGTCCGGGTCGGAGACTGCACACAAGGAAGTTCCTTTGCCTTCAGAGGAGCTCAGGGAGATTATGTAGCAGATGGCATTAAAACCACTGGAGACGTACAAACCATCCCCTAGTTGAGATGCCATTTTGAGAGGCGTAGTTTGGGCCTGGGTGGAGTCGTTGCTCCCTTTTGCTCCTCATTGCTCCGATTCACCCTGTGCCTGAATAACATGCTTCCTTTCAACTTAGTGAAACGTTGCTGTTAAGGGCACGAGCTGTGAGCCGGTATGCATGCAGGTTCTGGTGAAGGGGGCCAGATGGCCTGGCAAAGAGATTCCACTGTGTCCGGGAAGGGGCAGCTTCTTTCAGAGCAGAGCTCACACATCTGAGTCTACTCAAGATGAAATCACAAACGGAGGCTGAAAACTGCGTGCGGGGCATTCTCGACCTTAACCGAGGGACAGGTGGTCCTATTTGAGTCCTCAGAGTGGCTCCTTTTCCCTCTTAGGTGCTGTATCCTGTATGCCATGTAAGAAACCTGATGCTCTGGAGTGCTGTGTACCTGCCGTGTTCCTCTCCGTCGACGCCCGCGGATGACACCTGCGCCCCTTACCCCGTCCCAGGCTCCAACCCTGAAGATCAGCCTCTGGGCAGGTGAGTTCAGCACTCCAGGGGAGGAAAACTGCCTGTTCCACTGTTCAAGGGAGGCGCCTCCGCCCGTGAAAAACAAAAGCTCATAAGTTGCTGGGTACGTATCACCGCACTGATGATGGGCAGTTACGACTGGAGGGGTCTGCAACTATGAATTGAAATTGTGTTGGTGTGTTATGATTATACGGGTTGAGCATCCCGTGTCCGGACTGCTTGGGATGGTGTGTGTGTGTGTGTGTGTGTGTGTGTCCTGGATTTTGGACTTGGATTTCTGAATAATTGCATTAATACAATGAGAAATGCTTCGCCTTGCTCTTCTCACTGTGACCCATTTGGTTGACTGCTGGTCTTTTTTGGCATTTTTCAACCATGGCACACACCACAGAGCAGAGACTAGAACTGGCAGCCTGCACATGGGGATGAGCTCAAGACCTTCTAGTGTTCACACTGAAGAGAACTTTAAAAAAAAAAAAGCTGTGGACAAAACTGGATTTCACTTGTCCAAATAAGGGTTAATCTGCCTGTATTTGATTATTATGTTGTTTGATTCTTCCATGATTCTATTTATGTACCATTTTTCAACAAAAAGTAGTTCACCAAGCGGTTTACGTAGCGAAACAAGTCCATAAAGGGGAACTTAGCGCTTTGTTCTTTTCCTTTGCAGGCTACCAAAGACAAGGTCGTTCGACAATCTGACCACGGCCTGTGACAGCAGCGTACCGACAACCAACCGGCGTAGCAGCGACCCCAGCCTCAACGAGAAGTGGCAGGAACACCGCCGGTCGCTGGAGCTCAGCAGCCTGGGGAACCCGGGAGACGACCCCTTCGACGGAGAAGCCCTGGGCAGGCCCGGCAGGACTCTGGTTGGGGCAGAGCTGTCCGTGGCTGTGGCCGAGGGCCAGATGGAGAACATCTTGCAGGAGGCTTCCACGGAGGAGGTCAGCCTGGAGGAGAGTGAGAGGAGCAAGCTGGAGACCACAGGGGAGGAAGGGGAGGAGGATCTCTCCCCGGACAAGGAGAGCAGGACTGAAAACTTGGGCAGCTGGGCTGACGGAGTGCACCAAAAGGCCGAGTTGGATACCGATACTCGGTTGGACAATCCAGTTTCCAACCAGCAAGTGGTTTCGCAGGGTGCTTCCGAGCTTCCGGGGCAAGCGGACGAGCCTGCGGCTCTCCCCAGTGCTGCCCAGAAGCCATCTCAGGTGAGAGGACTCCAAACTGACTTTGTGGACAGTGCTGGCGGCGGCAGCGTCCACAGAGCAGAGAACGGCAGTATTAGCAGGCTCTCTGTGGAAGTCGGAGGCTCCCCCGGCGCACCCCCGCCGAGCCCGCCTTCGCTTGTCCTGCCCGAGGCGGGGGCGCCCCACATGGAGAGCTCTACTGAAACCTTGACGGAGAACGGCGCGCAGCTGGAGCCGGCCCAGAACGCCCCCTGCCGTTGGCTCCAGCCCGCGGACAACAGCGCCGACGAGCTCTCCCAGCCGGTTGAGGGCAGGCACCCGCGGGAAGACTCGCTAGAGCTACACAAATTGGCAGCCGGCCTCAACAGGACTCCTGCGAGCGGCAGCGCCCACAGCCCCATGCCTTCACCTTGTGCCTTGCCTTTAGTCGAATGTAAAGAGGGGGTGGTCTGCAACGGAGAGCTGGAGCCGGAGAACAAGGTGGCGGAGAAGCCCACGGGGCTCGGGGCTCCCCAGAAGTACCCTGCGCCCAACGGGCACTGTGTGAATGGGGAGGACGGGAGGATCAAGGGGCCCCTGAGCCGGCAGGTCTCCGCGGCCAGCAGCAGCTCTGCCCCGCCGCACCTGCGGAGCCACCCCCACAAGTGGGGGCACGCTGTCCCGGGCCGGCAGCCGACGGCCAGCAGCCCCGACCAGCCGGCCCGGAGCCACCTTGACGACGACGGGATGCCAATTTACGCCGACGTCATCCAGCAGCGCCTCCGCCAGATTGAAAGTGGGCACCAGCAGGAGGTGGAGACCCTGAAGAAGCAGGTGCAGGAGCTGAGGAGCCGCTTGGAGAGTCAGTACCTGAACAGCTCGCTCCGTTTCAACGGCGATTACGGGGACGAAGTGGTGAGTCGCGGTGCCGGGATCGTGGCAAGGGAAAGGAGTCCTCCCTCCCTCAGGGTCCAGTTCAAGTCTCTCGGCCCCCCAGACAGGCGCCTGAGTTGCTTCTGGCACATCAGGAGCTTGAAAAAAAAAAGGGGTGGGGTGGGGGACAAAGGGAAGCCCGTCTTTCGCAGCACAATCCCAGCCTGGAGTCAGGCCAGCCCCAGGGCCACCGGAAAGCGGGTTTGGACCGCTCTCGGACTCGGGGAGGGATGGCGCACGTCTGCGTTGTATTGGGCCTCTCTGACTCCGAGGGTGGTCCAGACACGCTTCACGGTGTCGCTCGTGCCGGCCTAACTCCAGGTTAGGATTGCGCTCTCAGTTCTTGAGCGGTTCCTTGCGTGGCCGCTCGGAGGTGATGAACTGCAAGTCACAAGCAATTGGACAAGGGTTGTGCAGGGCTAGGGTGTGCGAGTGGGGTGTCCCAGGAGAGTTTGGTACTAAAGTTGCAGAGTCGTCCGGGGTTTATACTTGTACCTCTTGACTGTGCTTCCTTTAGGGCTTATATCTTTGCCATGTCTTTTGTCCCGGCATGGTGGGGGGCTCTCTTACCATTCTAGGCCCGCGAGCTCTTGTTGACTGCCTATTAGATCAGTGTGTTGTATAGTGCTGTTTCGTAGAGCTCTCAGCTTTCCAGAATGGATCTCTCTCTCCCTCCCCCTCCCCTCTCCATTATGTTACTGCATTTAGTAGGGGAAAGTAGCTATTTAAAAAAACCCTTCGTAATAAGGATTTCTGGTATTGCCTTCAGTGGCACAGGAGGCCGAAGCTCCACTAGGACGGACTGGAGGTCACTTATAAGGCATTGACCCAGCGAGTGCCAATGTGAACTTTAGGGCCCCCAAGTCCCAAAAAGGATACTGTTCCCCAGATAAAAGTGGTTGCAGGATGAGGGTCTCTCTGCCTTACATTCAAGGAGTAACTGACGCAGCAGTAAAATTCTGGGGCGAGTAGACATTGACTCAGTCTTTAAACCAACAAAAAAGGCTTCAACTGTGTTTGTGTTCTGTGAAGAATCCCAGACTCAGAGGCGTTTCTACAGGGAGGGCAAAGCTCTAAGTTTTGCAAGGAGCCTTACCCTGTCACGTAAATCCCTCCTCTCCCTTGCTGCTGTAGCCAGTAAGCAATGCCAAGATGTTGCTGTTCCCTGTGAGGATTGGCTAAAACAGTGCAGGAGAGGAGTGATTTCCACTGCAAGGTAAGGCTTCTTGCAAAACTTAGAGCTGTGCCCTCCCTGTAGAGACGCCACTGCCCAGACTACCACACCTGGTGTTTATAGGGTCCCGTGTGGGTGCGGCACATCAGTACATAAAGAAGGTCTTTTAAACCAGAATAAAAGAAAACCAGAATAAAAGAACAAGAATAAAAGAACAGCCTGCAAACTAGGGCAGGCTGACAAAGTCAGCAGTAGCTGAACACAACTTCAGTACCGCACATCCGATCAGCTTTGCTCAGGCACAGGTCTAGGTGAGGGAACGACAGTACTGAGCATGGATCTTTAGAGAGGCCACCGAAACCCATAAACATAATAACAACTTGAACAGAAAAGAGGAGGCCCTTAGTCTGAGAGTGCAGTCCTACCCTGGAGATAGGCCAGCAAAGTTTGGCTGGCGCAAGGGACACCATAATGTATGTGTGGACCCCTCTCGGAGTGAGAGAGGCTGGAACACAGACGTGCGCCACCCTCCCTGACTCCGAGAGTGGTCTGAATGCACTTAATGGTGGCCCTGGTGCCAGCCACACTTTGCTGACCTAACTCCAGGTTAGGATTGCACCCGAAGCCATGCCTGGATACCAATCCTCAGCCAAACTAACATTTTAAGATTTAATGAAGAACAGGTTGAAACAACAGGTACCTTTAAGAAAAAAGGAAACTAGCAACAAGGCAGTGGAAGGTTATACTGAGGTAATTGGGGTTGGCATTAGATTAACAGCTGGTGGATTGGAAAAAGCCTGACTATAAAACCCTGTGCTGGCATTCAGAGAGGAGTAGGCTCTGCTGCTAGCAGGTTGCTCTTGTCTATCCTTAGGGTTCCTCTGAGCTCTAGGCAGGCCCATTTGCTGTAGTTCTTGGGTGCTAGGCAGTAGAGTGTGGTATTTTGCTCCCCGGTGAGTTTCAGTGGTTCCAGGTGTCAGCTTAATAACTTTCAGTTTAATTTCATTCCCTGAAGAAAGCTCTACAGAGTTAGGGCGAAACGTCGGGGCACGATCTGGACGACGTGAATGTGGCCTTAGAACCTGAAAATGAATTTCTCGTCAGATGAGAGCTCCGGCCACAGAAGCCTTAGTGCTCCTAGAAGGGAGATCGTTGGTTGTGCCATGCAGTGAGATGGCACATGGGCGCAAAGGTTCTCCAGCAGCAGCCAACAGCTGAGCATCCTTGGGCCAGGCCTCTGCTCAGCTCTGCCCACTGGTCCTGTCCAAGTGTGATTCTGCTGGCTGCGGACCCAGCCAGCTTTAAGCCAGTGGCATCCTTCTCAAGGAAGGGGCCGTTGAAGGAGGTTGACAGGCAGGTGGCCGTGTGCCCCCTGTTCTTTCCAGTGCAGCCTGGAGGAAAAAGAGAGGGGGCTGCCCACACGAAAGCCACCAGTGTCACCAGACAAGTCGATAGTGGCTTGCAGGATGGGAAAGGCACAGATGCTGTTGTGCTTGGCTCTAGACTGGCCCACCGGCCACCTGAAGCTGCCCTTTAAAAAGCCTTTGGCTGGAGGAATTTAAACCAGCGTTAAAACCCGGTTGGGACTCCCACTGACTTCGGCAGTACATGGAATCACTGGGGGGGGGGGGCGGAACGACACAGGGTCCTCTTGTCAGGCATGTGCGTTGTACTGTGGCGTTTCAGGGCTTGTATTTTGACGTGCCCGTAAGGAAACCAGCAGACACACCTGGTTAGCTTTGTTGTGTGGGCAGGTGGGGTTTGAGGGGAAGGGGCGGGGGTCATGTTACACTCCCCATATCTATGGTCACGGGGCTGAATTGAGTCTGTTGCCATCACCTCCCCCCCCCCCTGAGTTCCTTGAAATGGTTCAAAAAGACGGACCCCAAAAGAGGTACAAATGAGAGGATTCTTCCCCACCTGCCTCCAGCATTTGAGCAGAGCAGAGTTTGCTTCCTTGTGTGCCTCTCCGTCTCCTTTTGCCGGGGAAATGGCCAGAGCCGGATCCGTACCTTCTGACATCAGAGGCGGGGTGCCAGGTGCCTCTTACCTAGTGATGGGCCAGCCTCTGCTCCTCCCACTGCCCGGGTTGGGGTTGGAGTACAAGAGGAGTTGGGTTGGAGAGCAGGACTCTCTAGCCCACCTCTTCTCTATGCTTCTGCTCCACCTGACTCGGGAATATGGGGAATTTCAGAGGTTGCTGCGGGGTCTTTTGCTTCCCGTCGGACTCTGTATTCCCCGCCTCTAGCTCTCTGCCACATTGCGCTAGGAGGCGCCCAGTAAGGATCGCGCGGGTGTCCCTCAGCTACAGCTGCCCAGGGCGCAAACCTAACCTGGAGTTGGGCCGGCACAGTTAGGCCAGCCAAGTTTGGCCTGCACAAAGGACATTGTAACGTACGTGTGGACCACTCAGAGTCCGGCACACAGGCGTGCGCCATCCCCCCTGACTCGGAGAGTGGTCCGAACGCGCCTTCCGATGGGCCTGGTGCCAGCCAAACTTGGCTGGCCTAAATGTGCCAGCCTCACTCCAGGTTAGGGTTGTGTAGCCCCCAGCCACTGTCCCAGTGTTCAAGTTTTGCGGCCAAAAAGGCACTTCGGGCCACCGGCTCGCCTTAGCAAGCATTTCACGTGACCGTGGCGTTGGTGAGGAATTCTCGAGGCAGGCCCCACTCCACCCCCCAAGGTTAAAATCGGCTCTCTCCTCACCAAAGGCCCACCGATTCCCTCTTTCTCGGCTGTCTCATCCGCGTGGAATGTGGGACTGGGAGTAGGTTCTGTTCAGCTGTGTTTGTTTGCCAACAGACTTCAATACCTGACTCGGAAAGTAATCTGGATCAGAACTGCTTGTCTCGCTGCAGCACAGAGATTTTCTCTGAAGCCAGCTGGGAGCAGGTGGATAAGCAGGACACAGAGGTACAGGCAACAGCCCTCTCCCTGGCCCTCCTCTCCCTTCCCTGACCTCAGGCAGGCGGTACTAATGCTGTGGCCGCCCCCCTTTGGCGCTAACACCCAGCTCCGTGAATCTTCCCCTTTGCCCCTGTCGTCTCTAATACTTCTGCATCTCAGTACCTGTGCCAAAGAGCCCCCTGCTGTCAGCTGTCTGCCTCTGCACTCTCTCTGGGAAGTGGTGAAAGTTTCCTGGACTAACACGCGGTGTCAGTGTGTGTGTGTCGGCTTGTGTCACTTTGCACAAAGAAGGGAGGAGGCTTTGCTGTGCTTTTCTCTGTGGCTCTGAGAATTCAACATGTGGCTGATTCTGCAAGAATAAGATTCTTGTTCTTCTGTTCTTTGGCGGGGGGGGGGGGGAGGAACCAAATCCCCAAACCAGTACTAATTGCTTGCTATAAATCACGAGGCTCCTGTCCATCTGTCCTTGCTCTGTCTCCCTTTTTAAAATGTGTGCGGCATTGGCATGCGCGTAAAAGCTCTTTTTTCCTCTGTTTTGGTCCTCAGGTGACGCGGTGGCTTCCCGATCACCTCGCGGCGCATTGTTACGGCTGCGACAGCACGTTCTGGCTTGCCAGCAGGAAGCATCACTGCAGGTAATGGATGCCGCAGACGGAACTTGGCTGCTGGGAGATGCAGATGAGATACCCGAAAGCGTCTCCAGCCCTTTGCCTGGCCTTTTCCCGGTACACCCAGCAGGGTCCAATAAGAATTTTTCTCTGCTACTGTACAGCGATGCAGCAGGCAGTCTCTCCCCCCCCCCCCCCCGGTAGGTACTGTAGACCTGCAGAAGCTGCCTCGCGCTTTTGCACAGTTCACAGTTTCCCCTTCAAAATGGCTGTGGTTTAATGAACACACCGAGAGAGAGAGAAACTAGACAAGAGGGACAAGACAGTGTTGTCTCTTGCCATCTGTTCACCGTCTCCCCTCCTTGCAGGGACCCTGAACGTGTCGATCAGACTTGGTGAGCATTTGCAAACGGCCTCTGTTGTCTGTCTGCGTCTCTCCGATAACCTCTCCAAACTAACACCGAGCTTCCTCCCCCGCTCTCCCCTCGCCCGGATCTCACTAAGCCCAGCACAGCTGACCCCCAGCCTCCTCAGAGGTTCCGGTCTGCAGCCTCAAGGCCAGGCGTCTGGTCCACGTCAAGGTTTTTCGAACGCAGCCTCTTGCGCGCCACAGCCACGCTGCGACGTCACCCAGCCCACCAGCCGCTTTTCTGAGCAGTTTCGGTTGTCCCATGGCTTGAAAAGCGTCGGTCCCACCTGTCTGATATTGGCCCATCTCAGGCAGCGACTTTCTGTTCAGCGAGCATCCTGATTAGTTGGGCCCTTTGCTTTTTCGGCTGCTGTTTGGGAGGCTGAATAGCTGGCAGAGTGCTCTTGAGGAGGGCAGGCAGCAAGACTCATCTTCCTGGACTCATCTGTGGGAATGGAGGAGGAAGAACTGTGACATGTGTAGATAGTCTTGCCAGAGCTAACAGCTGTGTGGCCTGTCGGTGAAGTGGAAGTGCTGAGGAAGTGGCAGGGAGCCCCACGACTTAGTCAGTGAAAACAGAAACGGGGGGGGCAAAGGAATTCTGGAACATAGGAGAGGTGAACCCTGGCAGAACTGGTTTGTTGGGTGTCACATGTTGGCTTTTTGCTGAGTCTGTTTGGACCAAGCGGGCCCTTTGCATGAGACTTGGAGAGGTTTACCCCAGAAGTTCCAGGAATAGACCTGGCTTGGTCCAACCACCCAAGGGTTGGTTTCTCTCAGAAGAAAACGTTAGTCCTGTTTTGGCAGGGACTGATTGCTCTTCCGCATCGTCCTCTCAAAACCAGCACCACAAGGGCACCTGGTTGGCTTCCTCATAGAGCTTTCTTTATTCCCTGCTGTTCCCCCCCCCCCCGATAGTAGTTCCTATTGGAGTCCGTAAGAAGACTTCTAAATCTCCTGCCCAACTCTAGCCTGAGTGAGTTTTCTGGCGTGCAAGTTAGCGCTCGATAGCCCGCAGGCTGCATTGCCGAGCTGGAAAGCTCCAGGGGCGGTTTCCTTTGCTTCATGACGGTCATTGCGCCAATAGCTCTCATAACGGAACCCCAGACCTTGCCATTGGCGCTTCAAATCGCGACCACGGGGTGCATCCTTGGAATGTTCAGTCCATCCAATCCCGGCCGGGCTCCTCCCACTCTCCCTCAGTCGGCCGACATAGGTGTGGAATCCCGGAGAGGGGCGGAGACTCGGCCGCAGAAACACCTGTGCACCAGGCTCTGAAGGGTGCATCTGGGCCTTGCCTGGCTTTTGGAGGTCGGGGCTCAAACGCCTCACGGGCCTTCTCAGGGCAGGCTGTTGGGAGGATTCGGATCCTAGCGGTGCACGCTTCCATCCCCCTCCCCGCCTCAAGGTGCATGTGCTAGCGCGCCCCTGCTGTGACTGACCCCTGACAGGAATGCGTCAGCGGCTGCGTTCCTCGGCGCATGCAGGCTGCACCTTCTCACCGCGTGGCTTTGCATGGGCCTCGTTGACTCGCGTCTCCTCTGTGCCAAAGGATGGTGCCGCTGCTGTCCTGCCAGGCTGCAGCTGGGCTCGCCCGATGACCCACGGAGCGACCATTGGTCTGCCAGTCTTCAGCCTTGGTCCCGCCTTCCTTCTCGCTGTTTCCCGTGTCGGGAGAAGGTGGAATAGCTGAAGTGCTCCATTGCACTGAGAAGTGGCACAGAAGAAAGGTGGCAGCTCAGAGGGGCCTGCAGGAAGTAGTCCTTCCCCTTTCTCCAGGTCAGCGCCACTGGTTTGGGCTGGCGCAGGGGTCGCATCATCACCATCCCACGGCACCCTCACCTGCTGCAAGACCCTGGAGAGAGGGAGCTTCACACACACACACCACCCAACCTCTGTTCGCGGGCCTTGACCCCCAAGGGCTGCCCTTTCCCCACAATCGCTAAGTGAGTGACTGCGCTTTTGTGGAAGCGGCACTTCAGAGTGGCAAAATTTATGTTCCTTTCTCCTTTTTTTCCTGTTCCTGACTGAAGGAATTGTGGGAATGTGTTTTGCTCCAGCTGCTGTAACCAGAAGGTGCCGGTCCCCAGCCAGCAGCTCTTCGAGCCCAGCCGGGTCTGCAAATCCTGCTACAGCAGCCTGCACCCCAGTAGCACCAGCCTCGACCTCGAACTGGACAAACCCATTACTGCCACTTCAAACTGAAGCTGCCCCCCTGGAAGGAAGCTGGGGAGAGACGCCCTGCTCTGTCCCCCCAAGCTGGCCGCGCCCGCTCTCGGCGGACCGAAGCTGGCGGGGCTGGTCGAGCGGTGCGCTTCGGAGCTGGGAGCACGGATGCCTGCTCAGAGGGACAGGATGTCGGGGTGGAACCTGGAAGACCTTCCTACCAGCGGTTGCTCCTCATTTTCCTTTCCTTCATTCTCCTTGTGTATATTTTGTGTTGATTTTGCTGGAAGACTGTGAAAAAAGGGGGGCTGGGCTGGAATCTGTGTGTGTGTGTGTGTGTGTGTCTCACCCCCCCCCAACAGGCATTTAACTGCCCTGCAGTTGAACTGTGCTGCAGACGGACGACTCTACCTTACTGAGGGGAGGGGAGGGGCGGGACTTTGGTCCAGGGGACATTGTGAATACCTTGTAGCATCAGAGCTAGTGCTTCAGCCACTCTGGTGGCTTCCCAGCAGCAAGCTGCTGCTTGGGAAGTTGTTGCTGCTAGAAGAAATGGGAGCTGCCTTCTCAAGATCTCTTCTTCCCCCCCCCACCCCACCCCACCCCTCTGTTCTTAGAGTGGGCTTAGTGATCCTCGCTGCATGAAAAAGGTAATTGGTCACAGATCTCCACACTGGGCGGTTCTTTGCCGACTCGTGGCTTGGAGCGGGAAACGCCTGGACTGCTTTGGCTAAAAGGAAGTGTGTGCTTGTTTTGAGGAAAGTGAGAGGGGGTTTGACGGGCTGCCTGATGGGGGCCGTTTGTGCTCTTTTCGTAACAGAACTGGCACCTCTATGTAAGATTTCACACATGCAACCCTTTCATAAAGAAATCTGCGCCTGCCGATGTGAGTAGCTCTTAAATGTCTGCTCTGGCCCTGTGTTGTTGTTTTCCCCCCCCGCATGCAGAGCTCATCCAGCACACCCCACAGGCTGCGTGTGAAAGTCCAGCGGCAGATGCCCTCAGATGGACTTTCCCCTCCTTAGGGGAGACCCGCAGAGCAGCCGTGGGGACTCGCTGAGAATTCTCTGCCAAGAAGGGGAGTCGGCTGCTTGAAAGCTAATCAGCTGATGCCCAAAAACTGGAGCCGTTTTTTTTTCCTCCCACACCGAAAATTTCTTGCATAAGGCTGAGAACGGACCAAAATTAATTTCGAAACAGTTCCCTTGTAATACAATCATGTATTTTTTCTAATTTTGCTCTTCGAAAGTGGACTCCCCCTCATGTGTTTTGAATTTTTGTATTTGTGCACCACCTTAAGAAAAATTTATATAAATCTCTCTATATATTTTGGCTCCATAGCTGCAGGGCTGGGGTTTGGACAGAGAGCGAGTTAGGATACCCGCTGATCCCAGCTTACCGTCTAAGCTGCAACAACGCCTGCCTACCACTGTCGTACGGCAGCGATGTGCCTCCTTGCTCCCTGACTCCACCCCAGAATTAGGATTGGTCTCCGTGTTTCCTCTGTCGCTTCCTTTAATCAGCTTCCACATGCTGATTTGTCCCCCGAGCTGTGGCTGTTAGCAGAACAGGCAGCACCGTGCTCGCTACGTGGCTCTCACGTATTGCATTGGATGGCTTCTCTACCAGGGGCGTGTACGTTGTACACAGTGTGGCAGAGCTGCACTACCTCCGCAGGGGGCAGCATGGAAGAGAAGTCCACGAGGAGGCCCTTTTGAGCAGTGGCATGGACATTAATGTGAGGAGCCATCTTGTTAAGGACTTACCACTGAGACTTGCAGCTTTATCAGACTTCATGCTGGAAAGGCATCTTGACATACCTGATAGGGCCATCGGCATGTTTGATACTCTCGATGCCACACACACACAGTGTCTGCGTGTGTCGCTTGGAACACCAAATGCAAAGTGAGCATTTGGGGGTGAAAATCACGGTTCCCAGCGTCTTGCGTAGAACGTGCTTGTGCACTTTTTTCTGGCTTCTTGGCACTCCCCATTTGTTCCAGTGGGGAGAAGCAAGGAAAAAACATAATTCCATTCTGAGTTTCTTGAATTATACAGTGGTGTGTTCCGGGAGCTATGCAAAGATGCATAGTACTTCGGTAGAGGTCTCAGCCCCAGCCAGAGCAGAGGTGATTGGAACAGGCCGTGGGCTTGCAGAGCCGGTCTGTACCCTTGTGCCGTGGAGGTGGGTGAGCAGAGTCAATTGGGAAGGGAACTGTTCTTGCGTGGTGCCAGAGTGGTTCCGTGGTACAAGCAGGTGGTGAGATACAAGGTCTAATGTTCTTCAGTTCCTAACGACAGGTGCCAAGAGGTTCTGATACGGGTTTTGGGGGTCTGTGATGTACAGTGTGAATAAACCGCTCGCAGCTCGTAGTCTTTTTTGGATCAATGAAGCACTTTTTTATTAATATTTTTTTCTTTGTATGTAAAGCAGGAACTATCTCCACATAGCTGTGTATATATATATAACCCTTCGCTCCTAAAGAGGAGCAGAGTTGCTCCTTTATATTTTTCATTTTTTTTGTCAAAGCAAAAGACGTAAATACTTTAGAATTGTTAAATATATAAATAAAAGTGAATAAAGTTTAGAGTTTTGCATGGGAGCACTTGCTGACCTACTTCTTTTCTACTTTCGCCCCTTATTTTTCATTCTGAAAGTACACCTGGTTTTTGGTGATGGGTGTGAGCTGCTGCTGGGGAAGAAGTTGTGCATTCTCGCTTGCGTGTGTCTGTGGCAGTGGCACTGTACTCCTTGGGGAGCAGAAGCCTTCTAGCTTTAGAAGTAAAGTGCGCTTTCGGTTGCCTTCCTGGTATTAAGTGTTCCATTACATCCATTCCCCTGCCCCAGGTTCCTTGGAAAGAGCAGCCAAATAAAGCAGCTAATTCAGAATACTTTATTTCGAAAGGGGTTTCAAACCATGTTCCCCTTGGCTCAAAATGTTTCATTACACATGGCAGGGAAGAACTGTGTACATTGTCTTGCAAGTCTTTGGGCCTTTTCACATGAATATCTGCAGTGTTTTGCCTGTCGTGTTTCTGGCCACACAGTAAGGATGCTGTCAGTAGCCCACCCCCAAATACTTCATCTGTTGCAGGTAAATGCTGCTTCACCAGACTGTGGGAGTAGGGTTGGTCAAGGTTGGTTTTCTGCCTGAGGTTCAGCTGACTTGCTTTTACGTTGGGGGAATTTTATTCATTGCTGCTTTGAGGAAGATGACTCAGGGTTGTAGAGAAAGCGCTGCCTATTTATCAGAGAATCCCATGTTAAAATGTATTGCTTACCCTAATGTAATAATCCATAATACACAACTTTTTAAATTCCAAGATGGCACATGGTGTCTCTCTCCCTCCCTCCCCCATCAGAGTTTTCCTTTCAGAATTGGATTTGCATCATAGACCAAAGAGGAATTCAAAGGAGGTGCTTCTGTATCGTAAGAGCCTGCTTTGTCTTCTCTGTCCACAGGGCAGAGGTCTTGCTGACACCACCTGCAGGGAAAGCAGTAAAGTCCTCAGTGGGAGATCAGCTGTACACTTCTTTACTTTTCACTGCTGCAGATACTGCTGAGTCTCGGGGCCCAGTCAGTGTCTGCTGTTAAAATGTGGTCTCTGTTCTGCCACCCAGCTGAAGCCTGATGGGCAGGAGAATGTGTGCCCTCTTCACAGATGAGACTGGAGGCTTGCAGCCGATCAGCCGACTGGTTATTGGCTGGTTGCATGTATGTGCCATTCAACCAAGTCCCACCAATAGCACACAGCTTGTCAGG
>JAJKFI010000059.1:810674-942749 GCA_029204185.1 Lerista edwardsae
TTACAGGAATGAGGATGAGACTGGAAAACCAGACAGGTTCCCTCTGATCAATCTCAAAACTCAAACCGTACACCTGATATACATTGCTTTTCTGGGCCAGGTATGTATTAACAAAGGGAGAGGATTTTCTATCATAGCACTAAAGAGATCCTAATTCTCTTGTGCTCTCCATTGTATGGTGCAGGGCCAAACTTGCCTGGTCTTCTTCTTGGGAAAGGTGGCATTTATAAAGTACTGTACTTCATATATATTGTTTCAGGAACTCTTACAGCAAGCCTATCCTGTAGGCTCATATTGCCTTATGAGCAGTTTTCATGGAACACTGGAAACTCCTATTACAGGAGATGACAGTATTATGAAGGCTCAGTTCAGACCTCTGCTTCAGACCTCTACCTCTGAGTTCAGACCTCTACCTCTGCTTCATTTAGTATGCTAAAGTCTTTGATTGTGTGGATCACAACAAACTGTGGCAAGTTCTTGAAGAGATGGGAGTACCAGACCACCTTATCTGTCTTCTGAGAAACCTGTATGTGGGCCAGGAAGCAACAGTTAGAACTGGACATGGAACAACCCACTGGTTTCAAATTGGGAAAGGAGTATACTGTCACCCTGCTTATTTAACTTATATGCAGAGTACATCATGAGGAAGGCTGGGCTGGATGATTCACAAGGTGGAATCAAGATCGCTGGGAGAAATATCAGCAACCTCAGATATGCAGACGGCACCACTCTAATGGCAGAAAGTGAGGAAGACCTAAAGAACCTTCTGATGAGGGTGAAAGAGGAAAGTGCCAAAATTGGCTTGAAGCTCAACATTAAAAAAAACTAAGATCATGGCCACCACTCCCATCACTTCCTGGCAAATAGAAGGGGAAGAAATGGAAGCAGTGACAGACTTTATCTTCCTGGGCTCCAAGATCACCGCAGATGGTGACTGCAGCCATGAAATTAAAAGACATTTACTTCTTGGGAGGAAAGCTATGGCGAACTTAGACAACTTAATAAAAAGCCGAGACATCACCCTGCCAACAAAGGTTTGCATAGTCAAAGCGATGGTTTTCCCAGTAGCTATGTATGGCTGTGAGAGCTGAACCATAAGAAAGGCAGAGTGCCGAGGAATAGATGCTTTCGAATTATGGTGCTGGAGAAGACTCTTGAGAGTCCCCTGGACTGCAAAGAGGTCCAATCGGTCCATCCTCCAGGAAGTCAAGCCTGATTGCTCCCTGGAAGGACAAATCCTGAAGCTGAAGCTCAAGTACTTTGGCCACCTCATGAGAAGAGAGGACTCTTTAGAAAAGACCCTCATGCTGGGAAAGATTGAAGGCCAAAGGAAAAGGGGGCGGCAGAGGATGAGATGGTTAGATAGTGTCACTGAAGCAGTGAACATGAAATTGGGCGAACTCAGGAAGCTAGTGGAGGACAGGGAGGCCTGGCGTGCTGTGGTCCATGGGGTCACAAAGAGTCGGACAGGACTTAGCGACTGAACAACAACAACAGTTCAGACCAGGCTCTCTGGTGATTTTACTGCCACCATGTGGTGGAGAGAAGTATGACACTGAACTGTAAGAAGGTTCCTTCTCATGCTCCACGTGGAGCAACAGTGGAGAAAGATGGCCTTGTTCCCTGAATGCATCGATTGGACAGTAAGACCCCTAGCGGTGCTGGGTCTCTAATTCACAGAACACAAAGGAAAACTGGATATGGACAACTGGCCTTAAGCAAGCTCCTGTAAGAAGTCTGGCAACCTTTCACACACAAAGTACCTTGCATAAGTCAGGCCTGACTTAAATTTCATCATTTATTCAGTGATGGTTGGTCTCTCCCAAGGAGGATACGTTCTTATCCAACTTCTCAGAGCTGCGTGAACGCTGGCATGCCTTTTAGTGTCCAATCGGATTTCTAAGAGCAGTGGGCAAAGAGGATGCTCTTTCTGGAACCTTTCAGGTGCGGCCCACCCCTCAGAATACTCACCTCCATTCGTGCCAACGTCTGCATATGCAAGGGGTGCTCCTTAAGGTACTTTCCAAAGGCTTCCCTCTTGGTGGCATAATCCCTTGCAAGGAAAATCACCCTGGGGATGAAAGCAAAGCCAGTACACTGGTGTCAGCCCATGGCTGTGTCTTCATGCTGTCACTGCATGTTTTCAATAGCACATGAAATCATCACAGTTGTGCTCTTTGCTGCTAGGCTATGAGGACCATATCAGCTAGTTAGGAGGCCTAGTCCAAAATATTTTGGTGCTGAGAAGGAAAACCCAATGATTATCTTCCAACATGCCCTAGTTAACATGCGGTACCAGCCACTTGTGGCTTGTATGAGCTTCCCACTGGAATACGCCATGATGCATCAGCTCTGTCCCACTTCACCACCCTTAAGAGCACTTCAAATTCACTGCCTAAACTAGCTCCTTCACCTTACCTTGGCGTAGTGCTGCCGTGCATGAGGTACACCCTTTGTTGCTTCCTTAGGCCAGCGGTCTCCAAACTGGAGACTGCTGTGTGCCAAAATGGCATTCCCCAGCGTGAATGGAGCTTCCCATTCTGCCAGGGAGCCTCTCTACACCACGCCTAATCACCCTGAAACATGTCACCAGCCACCTGCATCTGGGCGCCAAGCTTGCTGGGCCAGCACAACATGGAAGTGGCTGGCCGGCGACATGTTTGGGGGTGATCGGGAGTGATGTAGAGAGGCTCGCTGGTGGAACGGTAAGCTCCGTTCATGTGGGGAAGGGTTGGATCATGCACCAGATCCGGCCTGCGGACCATAGTTTGGCGGTACCTGCTCTAGGCTAACTTTCAAATTATGTACCAGAAAGCTTTCATTTTACAGGTACAATTAGGAAGTATCTTCCAAAACGCCATCATGATTCGGAAGCCAGGAAGGTCTATCCCAGGGGCGTCAAATTCATTTCAAAGAGCAGGCCGAATAGCCTGATGCGGCCTGGAAGTGATGTCACTAAGCAGACGATGCCCAGAAATAAGCACCTTTTTCTCACTTTGCAAATGACAGAAGTGGAAAATATGCAAATCTTGATAATATTTTCAAGATATGGGAGAGCCCAATTTCCATGCTGGCAGCCCATTCCGTAGCCTGATGGTGTGCTGGAACAGCCCAAGTGCTGGATCAAGATATTCCAGGGATTGCATCGGGCCAGTAGTCCTTATGTTTGACACCCCTCACAGAGTCTAAAAAATGTTTCCAGAATTAACCTTTTGTTTCCAGCTTTGTGTGTTTAACTGCTCCCTCAGACACCCGCATTACTCAAATCACTATAATTGTGCCCAGGGGGTTCCTGGGGAGGGGAAGAGGAATCACCTTCTCATTAAACCAACTGCAGAGATGACATTATGGATCCTAGTGATGGTCAGCATGTTGGCAATGGAGGCCACACCTCGGCCCTCTGCAGAGATCTGAAAGCATCAAGAAGCAACAGCGAGAATGAGCTCTGACAGTTCTAGCAGGCAGCTGGGCACAGAGAATTAGTCCGCTGCTTTTCCTCTACCATAACCAACTGGAGGCGGATTTTAACATGAGACATGCAGAAAACAGCGTTATGTGGTTTTATTCAAAATCACATTATAACTATAAATAATAACTCGTTTTACAAGTGTACTTGGTAGGTGATATGCATATTACAGTGTCAGCATATGCGCGCACACACACAACAGTTAAATAATAAAACCAAATAAAATGGTTTGGGGGTGGGTTTTTTAAACAAAAAAGAGAAGTGCCGAATATATGTTTATTTCATTCTCACTTCACTTTCGTTCACCCACCTCAACCAATAACCAAAAGCCAATAATAACCTCCTGCCTGCATTTAATCAATGAACAGGGAAAGTGGCAAGAATTTTTCACCACTGATAAATGTGAAGTGTATGGAGAATGCGGAACTCCTCCCCACCTGATGCAAAGGCCTGTTTGGCCTGGCTCCAGTTTCCCAAATGTTTCATAGTTCCTGCTCATGTATTTACATACTCCTTTCTGCTAGCCACTTGCTTTTTCTAAGAAAGTTTGCATTCTCACAAGGCTGCATCGATCACTGGATTCCGGATTCCAATCTGGCATGAATGCAAAATATTCACAGTGTCCTACCCGTCCTTTCTTATTTATAGATAGATGAACTCTATTGGCACTAAACTTGTTTGTTTTGCTTACCCGGTATGCCCTGGCACCGTCTAGGAGAAGCTCAGCAGTTGGCAGTTGCCTTGTGCCCATCTTGTCCTTCAGTCGTTGCATCTCAATCCCATTCAGATTCCCATCTTTATCCCGCACTTCCAGGTAGAACAGGGAGAGGCCTTTGGAACCCTGGATACAGAGAGAAGCTCACATGAGAAAAACTGCCTGGGAGTAACAAGGAAAATGCATCTGCAATACGGGTAATGCAAGCTATTTTCCTGCTTATGGCTAACCTCCTCACCCCGCCCCGGCCCCCGCCACTCTCTGGATCGGGGGTCAGCAACCCGCCTCTCCGGAGCCACATGTGGCTCTTTGAGCCGTCTGCTGCGGCTCCAGAGTCCGGGTGAAAGTGGCAAAGGGGGTGACAGTCTCCCGGGCCGGCTCTCGCTCGTGGCTCGTCCTCTCCGCCGCAGCGAAGTGTTCCCCAGCTGCAGCTCACTTGGCGAGAGGGAAGAAACACAGCGGGGTTTGCGCGGCTCCAGGTTCGGCTGCGGGGCACCTATAAATAGCGCCCTCTTGGACGGGCTCAGTGAACAAATGAGAGAAGGCATAATTGTGCACGGGGAGCCCCCCTTTTGCTCGGGAAGACGAGCACACACCCCCACCCCAAGGCGGTTGACGGGGCTGGAAGTTGTGGTTCTCTTTTCACAGGGGACGGGGCTGGGGTGGCTGTGCACGTGCTTGGGGGCGAGCAGAGCGGGGTGGCTGCTCGTCCCTGACCTGCGGGCTGCACTTGCGCGTCTGCCCCAAGCTCCCCATCAGCACGTGGGCGAGAGCACCAAGCTCACCCGCTGCCTGAGTCGGGAACGGGGGATTGGAGTGATGGAGGTGAGAAGGGTGGGGCGCGACACGAAGGGTCATGATGGTGGCTGTGCAAAGGAGGACACCTGGGAAGGGCGTCTAGCCTTATCAACTCGGGGTCTGGGAGGAACGTAGTGGGGGTCTTCCGGGGGAACCGGGGCTTTGCTTTCACCGCTTCAGAGGCTGGGTCCTGCCCAAATCTGGGGTGAGGGAGACTGGAAAGTATATCCTTCCCTGCAGTTGGACCACAGCTCCTCTCCACCGAAATCTGGTTTCTACCCCCATTGCACTACCCCCATCGCACTGCTCACCGAAGGCTGCAGCTTTTGTGGCTGCAAAGTCTCCGGCCTCCCTAAACCAAATGCAACACCCTGGTATAACCTTTGCCTGTCCTCAGTTGGTCTGCAAGAGGGTAAACCCGGAAGCCCTGCAAGGCGCTGCTTACTGATCCTGATTTATATCTGAAATTTATACCCAAACATACCTACTCTCAACTTCCCTGACTATCAGGCAATCACAGTAACACAGAGCACAATCCTATGCATGTCTATTTGAAGTAAGGCCCATTGTGTGCAGTGAGACTTACTCCCAAGAAAGTGAGTTTAGGATTGCAGCTACAGCCCTCCTGGTGTGAATGTTTCAGGAGCTACGACATGGTTTTGCACTTGCTGAGTGGAGTTGGCGACTGTTTGGGAGTTGCAGCGGCCAGGGTGTGTGTGTGTGATGCCATCAGACATCATGTGGCACCGACTCTCTGGGAAATGTCTGCTCCTATTCAGCAGGGCTTCCAAAGCTCCAACACAGTGAGACTCCCAGAGCATCCCTCGAAAACGGGAAAGTCATTTCAAAGGACCTAAAAGGCTCAAAGTAGTTCCTCTCTCTTGCCAGCTTTTCTCTGTTTAAAATGTTTTCTTCCCCTTTCTTACCAATTTTTTCAGCCCCCTTTCCTTCCTTCCATTCTCCCTTTTTCTTCCTCGTATGTTTTTGTCTTGTTTTTCTTTTTTGGTCACTTTTTCTTTCATTTTTTCTATAATTTCTTTTTCTTGGCACTTCCTATTGCCCCTTCAATTTTGAAAATTATCTTTCTTTTATTACCAATTTTTCCAGTCCTTTTTTCTCTTTCCTTATGTTCTCTTTCTCTTTGTGGTTTACTTTATCTTTTTCTTTCCATTTTTTTTTCTCCAGCCTTTCCTGTAACTACTTCTTTTTTTCACTTATTTCACAATTTTTCCTCCCTTCATACTTTTCTTTTTCTTTTTCTCTTGCTTCTATTTTGTCCCATGTTATTTTCCCCACCATCTGGTAACAACAATGTCCCCCGTGAAAATCAAGTGAGATTCTGGAGTGCATTGACTGAGTAAAAATGTCTGATTACCTGAAAATATGTAAAAATATATAGAAGGATAAAAAGAATAAAGATAGAAAAATACCCTTTTGGGATTCTTCGTTCCCTTTTCTATCCCCTCAGGTTCAAGAAATATGTAGCTCGGTTATATAAATTTATATGAAAGATTCCTTTTCAAAAGGGAATTGTACTTGGACACTTAACAATTCTGAATCCTTGCTGCAAAACCAAACTGCTCCAAAGCTGAAGTTCTGTACTCAGCTACTTATAAATCACTGCACAGGATCTCTTAGATGTCAAAAGGCTTTTGTGGCTCCCGAGGTTTTCTTTTCTCTGGAAAACGGGTCCAAATGGCTCTTTGTGTGTTTAAGGTTGCCTACCCCTGCTCTGGATCTAGGTGTCTAACCCAAGAACTCCCAGGATTTGAGGCAACGTACTAAATGCCATCCTTCTTACCCAACAGGGCATCAGCCACATCTTTGATGCTTCTCCTCCTCTCACTCCCTGGGTTCGAAAAGAGAGGGGAAGGTGGAAGAAGAAGCATGTGGAGGAGACTGCTGGGAGATTACCTATTCCACTGCTCTCCTCCACACGTCCTCTTCCACCCTGTTCCCCACTTCTTTTCTGAGTCCAGGGAATGGGAGGAAGCTGAGCGCGCTCTGGTCTCCCAAGCTAAGACAACCACGTGGTCTCATGAATGAGCCAACCTTGCCTGTTTCTGTGGTAGAACTGACCTGCTCAGCCCGACCGTCAGCAGCCATGATTCTTGCCAGTGTCAAAGTCACGTCCGAATCAGTGGCTGATGTGAACCATTTCAAGCCATGGAGGCTGTATGTGCCATCAGGCAGCTTCAGGGCCACTGTCTCTGTGCCGTTTGCTGCAAGGAAAGAACACAGGAACTTGGCTGCTGGCACCTGTAGAAAACTCTGAAAACGTGGCTGCCAGAATGTGTGCAAGCCATAGGACCAGCCGTATCTCAACAGGTTCCTAGGCTCATATAGTGACTGGTGTAGGACCAGGGTGTGAGACCTGTTGGACAGAGACTCAGAGATCTGAGTTCGGCTTTCATCACTGCAACAGGATCATGTATAGATTTAGCTACGTCGTTGTTTCTTTATATATTTCTGACTTGCTTATACACAGACACCCATAGCAAAATATTTAAATATGGCAACATCCTAAAGCTGTAGAAACTGGGTCCTTCCACAATGCTCTTTATGGAATTGACATGTGGATTCCCTTCTTTATCTGGAACTGCCATCCTTTGTCCACTCACTGTTTATGGAGCATCCACATGTCAATTACAAATTGTTGACTTACAATGTTTTCTGCATTCCATACATGCTTATTTTTTTCCAGACTTGACTAGTGGCATTGTTAATGCAGTTGCTCCAAGACATCCGGTGTGCATCGATTGCCCTTATTAAGATTTTTTTTTTAACACCCCTGTCTTTGAACACTTCTTTGCATGTTCAGCTGGTTTTAATGCTTACCTGTTCAAGGCAGCTGGGGGAATTAGTGCTAAATTTTTCTGCCCCCTGTGGCTCTGTTGCGGTCCTTTCATTATAAACAGTTGCCTTCTTCCAATTGGCAGTGTTCCCTTATTATTTATTTATTTATTTATTTATTTATTTATTTATTTATTTATTTATTTGAAGAATTTATACCTCACCTTTCCCATGCCAAAGCAAATACCCAAGGTGGCTTACAAAGAACAACAAAATACAATGTAACCACAATAAGTAAAACAACATTACAACAACAACAACATGAACATGAAACATCAACCGGGAACATTATTGTTTTATATAATGTATAGAGTACTCAGCTTGCTGAGTGTACAGTAAGATGACTGTGGAAGACAATGTCAAACTACTCCATATGACTAAATCTGCCTTGTAAATGTCACAGTGTGATCTTTACTGGGTATTGACTTGGTGCATGTATCTTAATAAACTTGGCCATAGGGAGACTGCTAGTTAATACAGCACTATGTTAAAAGGCTCTGAGAAGTCCGTAACTTCATTTCCATTCAGTTGTGCAAAAGTATTGGCTCAGTACCGCTAACGGGTCTAGTCTGGAGGCAGCCCAGACTAAAGGGATAAAGGTGGCAAAAATATAAAAAGGAATCTCAGGAACAGAAAAAGTACTCAATAGAATTAACAAGTCCCTATCCAAACCAATTTTGGAAAATCCAAGAGAAGGTATCTGCTGAATGAACACCCAGTGTGCTGCTTTCTGTCCCACTTACCAACATCAGAGCCCCCTTTGCGTTCTGTCATCCACTGGCCAGAGGTCCAGAAACTTCTGGGGTCACGGGAGGTCAAGCGGGCATATGCTTCTTCCACGGGCTCAGGGATACCCAAGGACTGCAAGAGGTGCAGGGGAGAGAGAAAGGATAAAACAGAATTTCCTTCATAATACTCCATAGTTGACTGCTGCAATTTCCTGGGCTTAATTCAGGGCACAATCCTAACCTGGTGTTAGGCTGGCATAGTTAGGCCAACTAGGTTTGGCTGGCACAAGGCCCACAGTAAAGTATGGACCACAGTAAAGTATGTTTGGACCACTTTCGGAATCAGAGAGGCCAGCACATAGACATGTGCTATCCTCCCTAACACCACACCATGACGTCCCTTATGCCAGCCAAACTTTGCTGGACTAACTGTGCTGGCCTAACTCCAGGTTAGGATTGTGCTCTCAAGGTGCTGGTCTTATCCTAATTCCAGGCTATATAGGGCTTCAACGTTATCTTAGGCACTTTTGTAAGGGCCAGCCTGGTAACTTAGGGTGGTCATTGACTCCCGCACAATTATTAGACATTTTAATTTTGGGGCATGAATCTCATCTCATTTGTTAGCATTCTAACCTATTTTCTTTTGCAAAACAGGCAAGTGTGCTTGAAAAGTTTTATTTAAATGTTTCAAAAACTTTTTGTGACCCACAGTTTGGGAAATACTATTCTATCAAAATAATTTTTATCTGCTGAAATGTTATTTTGTACAGATCTTTTGTTTGCTGCTTGATGAATTGGGGTTGGGTTTTAGTTTATGCTATGCCTTTTATAATTGCTTTAGACCGGGGCTCCCAAACATTGCAGCATCCTCTGAGATGGGTTGCAATGCTCCTGGTAGTGCTGGAGACCTCTCCTGGCACGGCAAACCACTCTACAGGTCTCCAAACGGCCGCTTCCGATTTTGGAGGCTCTGATAAGTACTGGGACTTCTGGAATGGCTCCTACTTGAAGCCAAACCAGTGCAAGGGCGGGTGGAAAGGAGGGCCCAGATCACAACCCACTGTGCTTGGACCCGTGACCCACCATGGGGCACATCCCACACTTTGGGAAGCACTGTTTTAGACTGTTAGCCTCTTTGTGCAGTTCCAAAAACCCAACAAATCAGGATGTAATTTTTAAACATATGCATAAAACAATATCTAAAAAGAAAATACATCTAGTTTTATTTCTGGGGATGTAAGAGGAATGCTATTCAGCAGCCAACCCTACAAGCATGGACTGGATTCTCACCTCAAGTACTTTTGCTGCTCCATCAGTCATGGCCAGAGGACATGTGAAGATGCCAGCAGAAGGTGCATACAGATACAGTTTGGCAATCTGGTGAACACGGCTGTGCAAGGACAAAAATCAGAAACCCAAGAGGCTTTGCTTAATCCAGAGATGTCAAGAAAACCCTCCTTGCCCCAAGGATGTCAACTAGGATAGAGCCATTCAAAGTCATTCTGTAAGTCATTCATGTAATAATCACATTCCTGAAAGGCAGTGTAGCAATGTGGAGATAGACTGGGTCCCCAGGTTTGCACATCTGCATGGCAAATGTCCAATATGGATGGCCACATGGGTGATTTTCTGCTGATCCAATTCATTCATGGTTGTGCTTAGGGGCAGGTTCAATAGTGCTGGGCTGGCAAGAGATGGTTGTCTCAGCATACAGGACGTGCCTGCATCTACTCCATTCCAGAACCCCCAGTGGATATCAAAATCAATGGATACCAAAATCAATGGAAAAATAGCGTTAAAGACCCAGGTTTCTTGCTCTCCCATTGTTGCCTTAGAATGCATTACTATAGCTGCAATACTGCATTTAGCTACTAGATCAAGTGACTAATGGAATCTAATGGAATGTAGGAGGGAAGGAAATGGGATTTTTTTGACCCTTTTTTCCTCCTGAGGAGGCATTGGAAGCCGGCATCAATGGGAGGAAAGCTATAGTGAACCTAGACAGCTTAATAAAAAGCTGAGATATCACCCTGCCAACGAAGGTTCGCATAGTCAAAGCTATGGTTTTCCCAGTAGTCATGTATGGCTGTGAGAGCTGGACCATAAGGAAGGCAAAGCACGAAAGAATAGATGCTTTCAAATTATGGTGTTGGAGAAGACTCTTCAGAGTCTCCTGGACTGCAAGGAGATCCAATTGGTCAATCTTCCAGGAAATCAAGCTCAAATACTTTGGCTACCTCATGAGAAGAGAGGACTCTTTAGAAAAGACCCTCATGCTGTGAAAGATGGAAGGCAAAAGGAGGGGCGGCAGAGGATGAGATGGTTATATAGTGTCACTGAAGGAATGAGCATGAAATTGGGCGAACTCCAGAAGCTAGTGGAGGAGAGGGAGGCCTGGCATGCTGTGGTCCAGGGGATCTCAAAGAGTCGGACATGACTTAGCAACTGAACAACAACATCCATGGGTCATAGCAATTCCATGATATTGGGCTTAAAACTTGTCCTCGACTTAATGGAGTTGACTTACACACAAGTATATATGGTCAGAATTTTAGGACCTTAGTGTAGTCAAAGTTACATGCCCTGATCTGCAAAGCTGCAAGCATTAACAGAATCCACCTTTGTACCTCCAGCTGGAGTATTTCCTCTCATAAGCTTCAGCAATCAGTCCCTCTTCAGCTGAGATCACCTTCATCCTCTTCCAGGCTGAACAGGTGATAATTTGGTCCACGCGCTGTCCCCAGGCATCAAACTGCTGCAGCCGGGGAGGGTTCAGCTCACATTCTCGACCCAGGGAGTCAATTTCGTCCTTCACGCGGGCCCCAAATCTCTCAAGATCCATGCTCACCCCAGCAAATACCTACAAAAACGGAAAACCATTAGGGCACGCAGGAACCAAGCCTCATTCGGCACTGATTCAGAACCAGACATGATGTCACTTTAGTCCCCTAATTCACCTTAGTCTGCTTCATCCCTCCCCCCATAAATAGCATAAATGGGGTTCTCAATCGAGAGTGGGACTGCAGTACACTACAGGGTACTTTTCCCCCAAGTAAAACACCATACAAGGACAGGTCTTGGGGGGGGGGAATTAAGCCTCCTTTCCAAGCACATTATTTTAAATCGGGCAAAAAGTTGATAAGCTAGCAATATCATATGCAATCTTAGTTACTCCACCTGTTTTGAAAGTGGCTATTTCAGCTCTTTTTTTTCAGCTCTTTTTTTTCAAAAAATAATTTTTGGGGGAAATGGTATCTGCCAGCTCTCCACGACCCACCAAGTGGGTCCCAACCCACAGTTTGAGAAACACTGTTCTATAGTGCTATGCAAAAACACCACTCATTCATTCCCCATTAAAATCCAGGGACGTATGCATCGTCATGTCAGTTTTGCCCAGACTTTACAGAATGCAACACACAGAAGACTGACCTTGGGAGGTAGACGTGATTCCAGGTAACCCTGCAGAAAAACATCTTCCAGGTATGGGTTCCCAATACGGGCCGGTTCTTGGCAAAATGCTGCAATTTTGGACCTGGAAAAAGGTGCTCTTGGATGTTGCCCAGAGTTTGCAGCCATGGATTCTGCTTGCTGATTCTACCTTTGGGAATGCTGGATTTTCCTGGAGTCAGTGGCCAGTCTCCGGGAGCAGTCTCTGGGAGTTGACAACCTCAATGGATTAGGAGTCCACAAAAGCTGTCCAATAGGGCAGATTCTCCTCAACATACTGGCTGTTCTGATTGCTGCTGTAGCATTAACTCCTGGATCGGAAGGATACCTGGAACTGAGCAGGGCTTTGGTTTTGTCTCCTCCCACTTGCTTTGCTGCTCAGTATCTGGTGGAAGGTTCAGCAGGGAAGAGCTGAAGGGAAGCTCCTTGTAGGGGAGCCTTGTCTGCCAAGTTAAGCCGGAATTTTTGTTTAATATGCTTATTTACTTCTTAAAAGTATTTCTTCTCAGCACTCAAGGCAAGGTACCAACTCATTCAAAACCATCAGGTTACTGAATGTGAAAACAAGCATATGGCACATCTCTAGCACCAAGGTTAGAGAACAGAAGAATTAGAATTAGAATTAGATACCTTTATTGGCATTAAGATACAAACAACGCATTCACACAGATTGTGACCGTAAGACCCCTAAATTAGCAGTAGCAATGCTGTTTAGAAAAGCAGCAATTCTGGTTAGAGAACAGCAGAGGCAGATGTTCATTAATTTATTTTCAAAATTTTTATACCACTCTGCCTCCAAATTGCTCAGGGTAGTGCACATGGTTCCTTCCTGCTTTCTGCCCTCACAAAAACCCCATGAAGTAGGCGAAGCTGATAGTGACTGGCCTAAGGTCAGCCCTGGAAGCTTCATGACTGAGCAGCTAAGACTGACACCGGAAGCACTACACCATCCTAGCTCTAATTAGGGATGCCGGAGGAAGCAGTACCAGTGACCCACTGGCACAATCCATCAGGAAGTTGCAATTCCCATTGAAGAGAAGGGGAGCTGCTAAAGACCACTTGACTATACAGCACATTTGCATTATATTCCAGAGGTTTGTCCTATAGTCATTAATAAGCCCCATTGGTTGATTTGTCATGACCAAGTATGCTTAGCTGCAGCCCTAAACACACTTACTAGGAAGCATTTGACTCAGATAAAATCAAATAATTAAATGCCCTCCTGTCTGAAAAGGGATCACAATCTATACCAATGCAGAAGAAACACCCACCCACTAGGAAAGACACTGAGCAAGAGTGACTAGGGAAAGGGGCAGCCCAATCCTACGATGCCTGGTCCCCATAGGAGCAGCGGTGCCAAAACAGTTGGGTAAGGGCACTGGGCCGCCAATTTTGACAACCAGGATCCAGTTCTGCCTTCCCCACGCCCTCCTCCCACCCCAAGACAGCTCATTGCCAGTGGCGGTGAGACTTACCACTGGGCAGCTCCGTGATGGGTCCTCCTGTTGCTGTTTCCTGGCACTGGGCTGTCAACTGTCAGCTGTCAGCTATCAACTGTCAACAGTTGACAGACAGTTGACAGTTGACAACGGACCTGTTGACAACGGCTCTTACACCTGACAACAGCTGACAACTGTTCTTACAGTTGACAGACCTGTTGTTAGAGTTCTTTGAGGGTTAGGACACGGGTGCATGATTTTGGCTGGTTTTCATGGCTTGTGGCTGCCATCTTGGAAATGACCCCCTTCCGGTGGTCTGGTTTGGCCGGATCTTTCCCCTGTCAATCTGCACACCTAGTACTGACAGGAACAGTTGACGGAACTCTTGTTGGGGTTCTTTGAGGGTAAGGACATGGGTGCATGGTTTGGGCCCCTTTTTCATGGCTTGCGGCTGCCATCTTGGAAATGGCCCCCTTCTGGTGGTCTGATTTTGCCGGATATTTCCCCTGTCACTCTGTACACCTAGTACTGACAGTTGACAGAACTCCTGTTGGAGCTCTTTGGGGTTCAAAATAACATGGGTGCATGATTGTGGCCCATTTTCATGGCTGGCGGCTGCCCTCCTGGAACTGACCCCTTCTGGTGGTCTGATTTTGTCGAATCCTTCCCCTGTCACTCTGCACACCTAGTACTGACTGGAACAGTTGACGGAACTGTTGTTAGGGTTCTTGGAGGATTCGAAATAACACGGGTGCCTGATTGTGGCCCATTTTCATGGCTTGCGGATGCCCTCTTGGAGACAACCCACTTCCAGTGGGATGACTGCGTCGGATTTTTGTTCTGTCCATATGTACCCCGAGTACTGTCAGAAACAGTTGTCAGACCTTTTGTTAGAGGTGTTTGCAGGTTGGGTGGTTTTCAGGCCTAAATTGACCGGACTAATGGGCTTTTGGCCTGATCCAGCAGGGCTCTTCTTATGTTCTCATTTTGTTTTACCTGGTCGATGAATTAATGGCTTTGTTACCTCCATAGATCCGTGCTAGAGTGTAGGCAAAGTCTCTTGCTGCCAGCTGCATCCCAGCTTCTCCCTTGAAGCTTATTTTCTGAAGGAATTCTTTCAGCTTGTGAAGAGCACGCTGAACCGTTGCCACGGGAGCTTCCAGTTCAGACGAGCTAGAAGCCACCTCCATCTTGGTCTGCAAGGAAACCAGTTATGGACCATATTGTCAAGAGAGCAGGATATGTACCAGAGTCACATTTCTGAAGTCAAGTCTCAAGTAAGCAACCCCATGACATGAATAGAGTAACGGGTCATAGCAAGTGCTGTTGCAACTTGACTTGTGGAAAAATTTGGAGAGCGCAAACCCAAATCCCTCAGCTTTAGGCTTACACATTTCTGACTGATAAAGATCTGAACCAATAAGTACTTTAGGGAAGGGAACAGAATGTACTCTTGACAAATCCGGATAATGAGATCTGGCCGAACCTGCTCTAGAAAGAACAGTAAACACTTTTTGGGTGCCGGCTGACCCTATCGAATTGGATAATCCCATGTTTCATCAACTCTGATAATGAACTTTGAGCCTGTGAAGCACACGCTGAACTGTAGCCACAGGGGCTTCCAGTTCAGACAAGCTATAAGCCACCTCCATCTTGGTCTGCAAGGAAACCAGTTATGGACCATATTGTCAAGAGAGCAGCATGTGCGCCAGAGTCACATTTCTCGAGCACTCTGTGACTTGTGTAGTGGCGTTCTACTGCCCATCTCTTCTAATTGGGAAGAAAGGCTTGTCATTCTTGTAAGCAGTTCCATTTTCCATTCCATTTCCCATAACCTTTATTGGCATATACAATAAATAGCAAGCAAATTAATAACACAGGATAAGTAAAGTTCTAAAGGGTCATAGGGAAAGGGTTAATTTCATAATCATAGCTAAAAAACTAGCAACAGAATTAGTGATCAAGGGACAACAATCACTAAGAAAAATAGGAAGGGGATCAGGGAAAGAACTAGAGAAAGAAGATAACCAAGGTTCTAGATACTTAAGCAGTTAGTCTTTACATCCCAGTTTAATGATGGAGATTCACAGTCCTTCCTTCAGAGCATTTATTCTGGGATTTTTCCTCTTCCCAGCCCTATTACAAGCAATAGCAGAGTGTTCCCTCCCTCAGAGTGTTCCCTCAGAGTGTAGGCAGAAATCTACAGAAAGTATATACATCTCAGCTTTTCAACCTAGAACTGCTTACTTTGAGAGATCAAACTGAAGTATCTGATGTTATGTCAAAAATGAGGCTGAGTAAACTGGGACCAGGAGCCACAAGTGCATCACAGATCCATAGTAATGCACAGTAATGCACTTGTAGTAATGCACAGTAATGCCTTATAGTAATGCACAGAAACAGAATGTGAGAATTCAAAACTCTTGCTGCTCCAGGTGATGTCTGTAGCAGCTACCATCTTAATGATAATCAATAACCAGCAAAACCATTTGGAGGCCGTGGCCTGTTGGTTTAATATTTTCCTGAAAGGCCCCTATGCAAATTGGCACATGCGGAGTACTGACCTGGGCTGTAGAGAAGAAGGCCTCCATCACTTTCCCTTGGCTCTTGACAAGGGAGCGCAGCACATCCAGGGCAAGGACATTGGTGGTTCCTTCCCAGATTGCCAACACCTGTTGGAAAGAGACGTGCAGAACCAGAGACCTTCAAGTGGCTTGACCATATAATATGGAAAAGTGGGGTTCTCATCCAGCAGCAGTGGAAGGGTGCTCAGAACGTAATAAATTCAAGAGATTGGGCAAGTAAGAAGTGGAAGAGTGGGAATAGCCACAGGTCATGCCAACATGGTGTCTTTTGTTTGCAGGAATCTTCCAGACATCTCTATGGCCAATGGTTGCCCTTTCTCTGAACATCCCCTGCTTTGCCAGGGAGGAGGGACTATTGGGGCTTTGTGACATGAGGCTACAGCACAATGTTTCCTTTGTCCCCTCAACAAACCCTCTGATTTATCAGGAGACCTATTAAATGCCAATCTTTTCTCTGAAGATGCTGTCTTGTATTCACTGTAACGAATTAAGAGGAGAGAGTGCAAGGGAAATATGACATTGCTGTGGCGGTGTTTCCTTACCTGGGCATCTCTGAGAGCAAAGGCCAGCCTGGTATCTTCCATGTAGCCCTGTCCTCCAAAGCATTCCAGCCCTTCCAAGACAACAGCAACAACCTGCAACGTACACCTCTGATGTGCATATGTCTCTTGAACTTTACTGTGCAGGAGGCACTTGCCCTGTATTAGATCCATAAGTGAGCCAGATCCAGGGGTGGGATGGGCACAACCCTCCCCTACCTGAGAGTGCACAGTATAGAAGCTCTATGGAAAAAAAAAAGACTGGCAAGGCTTGTTAGGAAGAAACTGCATCACCTAGGGCTGAAGCTTGGCTGGCAGAAAGCTGGAGCAATGGCTTGGTGTTCACTGAGTTCTCAAATATTTACATATGGTCAAATGTCATTGACAGAATTATTTGAAAGTAGTGTGCTGGGGTAGACTATTTCAAGGTCCTGAACTATTAAAACTTGCAGTTAGCCCCCCCCTCACACACACAGGTTGCCTCTGGCTCCCATGGTATGAAAACACCAGTCTTAGGCCTTCAAATGTTACCTGCTTGGCAGTGTAAAGTTTTGCAACGGGTGTGAGCAGTCTAAGCATGTGCTGGTCCTCTGCGGTGGCCATCTTGGTTTCCTCCAGTCCCAGCAGTCTGCCCGTCTCCATCAGCAGAAGGAATGCACCTCGGGCTTGAACCTGCAGAAACGAGAGAGCCCATGATAAAGTGGGAGGCACAGAATATGTTTACAGGAATGAGGATGAGACTGGAAAACCAGACAGGTTCCCTCTGACCAATCTCAGAACTCAAGCCATACACCTGATATGCATTGGTTTTCTGGGCCAGGTATGTTGTATTAATGAAGGGAAAAGATTTTCTATCTTGGTACTAAAGAGATCTTAATTCTCTTGTGCTCTCCATTGTATGGTGCAGGGCCAAACGTGCCTGGTCTTCTTCTTGGTAAAGCTGGCATTGATAAAGTATTGTACTTCATATACATTGTTTCAGGAACTCTTACAGCAAGCCTACCAAGTAAGCTCATATTGCATTATGAGCAGTTTTCGTGGAACACAGGAAGCTCCTATTATTTTATTTATTTATTAATTTATTTAATTTATATCCCGCCTTTCTGACCCATGGGCACCCAAGGCAGCTTACAACATTAAAATACAATAAAATCACAATTTGACATTTAAAAACAATAATTAAAAACAATATTAAAATAATTGAAATTTAAAACAAGCCCTGTGGATCCTAACATATACAAAGAGAGAATAAAAAACCAGCCAGCCTGTCAACAATTAAAAGCTTGTTGAAATAAAAAGGTCTTCAGCCCCCACCGAAATATTGCAATAGAGGGAGCAGTTCTCCGTTCTAAGGGGAGGGTATTCCAAAATTGGGGGGCCACCACCGAGAACGCCCCATTCCTGGCCGCCATCCCTCTCACCTCTCCTGGTGGTGGCACAGTCAAAAGGGCCCCCCCAGATGACCTAAGAGTACGAGCAGGATTATATGGAAGGAGGCAGTCTCTCAAATACCCCGGACCCGAGCTGTAAAGGGCTTTAAAGGTCAAAACTAGCATTTTGAATCGGGCCCAGAAAGGAATCGGCAGCCAGTGTAGTCGCTGAAGCAACGGCTCGACAGAGTCAAAGCAATGTGCCCCAGCAACCACCCGAGCCGCCGCGTTCTGTACTAGTTGTAGTTTCCGGACCATCTTCAAAAGCAGCCCCACATAGAGTGCATCGCAATAATCTAATCTGGATGTCACTAGGGCGTGGGTCACTGTGGCCAGGTCCGCGCAGCTCAGGTGTGGTTGCAGCTGGCAAATTAGCCGAAGCTGAGCAAAGGCTCCACTGGCCACCGCTACCACCTGGGATTCCAGGGGCAGCTGTGGATCCAGGAGAACCCCCAAACTGCGGACCTGTTCCTTCAGAGGGAGTGCAACCCCATTCAGAGCAGGGTGATAGTCCAATACCCGAGCTATGGATTTCCAAACCAGGAGCACCTCTGTCTTATCCGGATTTAATTTCAGCTTGTTCGCCCACATCCAGCCCCCAACTGCCTCCAGACAACGATCCAGGACCTCAACTGCCTCCTCAGAATCAGGGGGAAAGGAGAGATAAAGTTGGGTATCATCAGCATATTGATGGCACCCCACTCCAAACCCCCGGATGACCTCTCCCAGCGGCTTCATGTAGATGTTAAATAGCATGGGGGATAAGATGGAACCTTGCGGCACCCCAAACTTAAGAGGTTGGGGTGCCGAACAAGCATCCCCCAGCACCACCTTCTGGGATCTGTCAGCCAGAAAGGAGCGGAACCATTGCAGAACAGTGTCTCCAAGCCCCAACCCGGCCTGAAGATGTTATTACAGAAGATGACAGTATTGTATTATGAAGGCTCAGTTCAGTCCAGGCTCTCTGGTGATGAAGTGAGCCACCATGTGGTGGAGAGAAGTATGACACTGAATTGTAAGAAGGTTCCTTCTCATGCTCCACAGAGTATTGTAAAATAATGGGTAGGAAAGATGGTTTTGTTCCTTGAATGGAGCAGTTGGACAGTAAGGCCCCTAGTGGAGCTAGATCCCTAATTCATAGAACACAAAGGAAAACTCAGATCATGCGCAACTGGCCATAAGCCATTTCCTAAAAGGAGTCTGGCTAACCTTTCACACACAAAGTACCTTGCATAAGTACTTGACTTAAATTTCATCATTTATTCAGTAATGGTTGGCCTCTCCCAAGGAAGAAACGTTCTTATTCAACTTCTCAGACCTGCGTGAACGCTGGCATGCCTTTTAGTGTCCAATCGGAATTCTAAGAGCAGTGGGCAAAGAGGATGCTCTTTCTGGAACCTTGTCAGGTGTGGCCCACCCCTCAGAATACTCACTTCCATTCATGCCAAAGTCTGCATATGCAAGGGGTGCTCCATAAGGCACTTTCCAAAGGCTCCCCTCTTAGTGGCATAATCCCTTGCAAGGAAAAAGCAACTGGTGTCAGCCCATGGCTATATTTTCCTGCGTCTCACTGCATGTTTTCAGTTGCACATGAAATCATCATAGTTATGCTCTTTGTTGCTAAGCTATGAGGACCAAATCAGCTAGTTAGGAGGCCTGGTCCAAAATATTTTGGTGCTGAGAAGGAAAACCCAACGGTCATCTTCTGACATGTCCTAGTTAACATGGGGCAGCAGCCATTTGCCTCATCCCATTCAATTTCAGTGTGGCTCATATGGAAGAGCTTTCCACTGGAATGCAACATGATACATCAGCTCTGTCCCACATAGCTAAGAGCGCTTCAAATTCACCGCCCAAGTCAGCCGCCTCATGTGGCCTTGTGGTGGGGCTGCCCCACATCATTGAACATTAATGAGGTATGCCCTATGCTGTTTCTTGTAAACTAACTTGCAAGTCATAGGCCATGATGGGTTGTGCAACCTCCTTATATTAGTAGTAGGCTACTTCAGAATGCCAGATACAAGCGGGTGGCAACAGGATGCATGCATCTGGTTGTCTTGTGTGCTCCCTGAGGCAACTGGTGGGCCACTGTGAGATACAGGAAGCTGGACTAGATGGGCCTTTGGCCTGCTCCAGCAGGGCTCTTCTTTTGTTCTTATATAATAGAACAAGTATGTATTTTGGGACCTTAGTGTATTCAAAGTTACTTGCCCTGTTCTGCAAGTCTGCAAGCACTGACAGAATCCACCTTTTTACCTCTAGCTGGTGTATTTTTTCAGCAATCAGTCCCTCCTGAGCAGGTGATAATTTGGTCCACGCGCTGTCCCCAGGCATCAAACTGCAGCAGCCTAGGAGGGTTCAACTCACATTCTCGCCCCAGGGAGTTGATTTCGTCCTTCACGTGGGCCCCAAATCTCGCTCATCTCAGCAAATACCTGCAAAGAAGGTTAGCTCCAGGTTAGGATTTTGCTCTCTAATACATCCTGCTATTTTTGTATCTTTTTTGTTTATCCCATTTCAGCTCTAACACTGTCCTTTATTTACATGAGATTCACAAATTGTCATTTATTCAGTGCCCTCCAATGTTTTCCCCATACGTACCCTCCAATCCTATGAATATCTATCCGCGGCGTCACTAGTGGGGTGCGGGTCACACAGGGTTCTACTGTACAATGACCATATGACTGTACAATGACCAAAGGACCGTTGTTGGCAGTACTGTTCTGTTCCTTTTTGAAAAGGATATGCCCAGAGACAAGAGACCACAACAGAAACAGGAAGGAAAAAGTCTATTGAGCATCAGAGACATGCTATTCTCTATTGCGGTGTAAAAGAAATATTGTAATGTGACGACAAGAGGAAGAGCAATGACCAGGTGGTATTGTGAGGAGCCCATCCTCAAATATTTCCTTTCCCCCCTTTCCTTCTTTGTTCCAGAAGACCCTGCTTCACCATAGTACTCAGCAGTGTCTTCCTCCAAAGACCTGTAAAGTGCTATGCAAAAACACAATTCATGGCTGCTGCTGTTTATATCAAGGGACATATGTGTCACTATGTCAGTTTTCCCCAGACTTTACAGAACGCAATACATAGAAGACTAACCTTTGGAGGTAGACGTGATTTCAGGTAACCCTGAAAAGCATTTTCCAGGTATGGGTTCCCAATGATTCTTGGCAAAATACTGCAATTTCTGATGTGCAAAAAGGTACTCTTAGATGTTGCCCAGAGTTCGCGCCCATGAATTCTGCTTGCTGATTCCATCTTTGAGAATGTGGGATTCTTCTGCAGCCCAAGAGCACTCTTTGGGAGTTGACAGCCTCAGTGGATAAGGAGTTCACAAAAGCTGCCTAAGGGAGCAGATTCTTCCAAACATACAGGCAGTTTTAAACTGCTGCTATAACATTCTCTCTTGGATCTGAAGGATTCCTGGTTTAACTGCATGCAAGACACAACAGATCAGAGGGGGACTGACAGGGCTTTAGTTTTACCTCCTCCCAGCTGTTCCCAAAGCTCAGTATCTGGAGGAAGGTTCAGCATGGAAGAGCCTGATTGGGCCAAAGGCCTATTATATCAAAACCAGCTTCTTCTGTCTCACATTGGCCCACCAGATGCCTCAGGCTTCCTATAGGGGAGCCCTGTCTGCCAAGTTAGGCAAGACAGTATGTTTGTTGATTTGTTTCTTTCCATCTTTTCTAATAATAAGTGCTAATAAGAAATAAAAAAAACTCCCTGGAAAACTATAGTGCATACACCTTTGACGGGTGAAACAATGCACAGTTTATCTTTCATGCTTCTAGCCCTGGGCCTATGACCAATTAAGGGTACAATCCTCTACTGCGCTGGAATAGGCAGGCTGATGGGTCTGCACTATATCCAGTGCAGAATCAAGATGCCCCTGCCAAGTGTCAGGAAAACTTACTACATGATACTCCTGGCTCATGTCCTTCTAGTGCTGAAGCCCAGCGCCGATTGGCACTGGCCCCTTCACCGGTGCAACAGGTTCACTAAAGCCCAGAGGTATCCAGCACAGGTGATGGCGCTGGAGCACAAGAGAGGATCAGATCCTCAGTCACTCATTTTTGTATTGCTTTTCCAAGGGACTAAAAAGGTTTACAAACAAAAATTAACACAACCAACCATCAGAAACACCTGTTAAAACAGGTCCAAAAATAACTCAAAATCAACCTGGAACACCATTGTGAGGAGCACAAATTAAAAACAGCATTTCTTAATGCTTGCCATATAAAAAAATACATGTAGCTTTATTATCATCATTTGCCTGTAAACCGCGTTGTGAACTTCATGTTGAAAAGCAGTATATAAATACTGTTGATTGACTGTTGGTTGATAAAGCTGTTTAGTCAGCAGATGTGTATTAAATAATAGAAACCAAGGTTTAGTTTCAGAACTTTTAATTCCCATAATTAAAAGTCCCAGAATTATGAAGCAAAGAGAGCCTTAGAGCTTGTGCAGAGCGCATTTCCCTTTTGCACTGAAGTAATCATCAGGAATTTTGTTTTAAAAATCCTTTTTTTTTCTTTTTCTTTTTTTTGAGGTGGTATTTTAACCCATTTCTAAAAAAAAAATTAGGTACAGAATAAATAAGATTAAGGGTTTAAAATTAAACAACATGGAGGGATATTTTGCAGGAGATAGCCTAACTTGGACAGAGGAAATATGTGAACCCAGATATGCTTCATAACACACACACACAAAATTGTAATTTTAATAGGGTAACGAATTTCTTAAAACCCTTTTTATTAAGGGCTTTTTTTTAAAAAAAGGACAACAACAGACATAAGGTTAGTAAACTAAACAACAGTTGGGGACTCCAAGTACTATCCTAACTTATTCATTTTAAGGGCAGGGGAGAGAATACTAAATAATTATAATTGCAATATAATAGAATTATAACTTTTAAAATAATTATTAAGAGATATAAAAACAACCCTGAAATAAAGCCCTGGGTATCAGATATTTATTTGAATGTTTACCCAGCCTTTCCCATACCCAGCTAACAAAACATTCATAATGTTAAATATATATATAAACATATGTTTTAAAAACGTAACACATACTATATAAACACAGTCAGAGGTGACAAATAGGAGGATGAAAGTGCAGTTTAGAGTCTTCCTCCTGTGAAGAGGAAAAAAGAAATTATTGTTCTTTTAATATTGGATTTTTTTCTCTCTCCCAAAGGTGAACGTTTGGCTATAAATTTCACACACCCAAAATACCAGGTCTTCCTTTTTTCATCAGTACTGAATAGGGGTGGGGAAAATATTTTTTTTAAAAAACCATATATATATCAGCATATATAAACACAGTCAGAGTTTATAAGCACAGTTTATAAACAAAACCACATATATCAGCATGTTTATATATGCTGATCAGAGTTTATAGTTTATAAACCCAGTCAGAGATGGCAAATAGGCAGTGCAATTTAGATTCTTCCTCCTGTGAAGAGGAAAAAAATAATATTGGATTTTTAATACTGGATTTTTTTTTTCCCAATTTGTGTCCAAGGTGGAGTATAAATGTTTTAAAAGAAATAAAAGGGGGAAAGGAAAGAGTTGCTGAGGGAAAAGTGAGCTTTTCTGGTCTGTGAGGCTGCAGAGGAATCCCCCACAAGGTGAGCCTTCTCCCCTCACAAAGGTTTCCTCAAAATTTCCCCCTAAGGCACTTCTTTTTTACCTCAGGCCTCTCTTGCCTTCCCGCCAAAACCTGAAGCCTGCAATTCCGCCCCTCCCCCCAAACCAGGTCTTTCTTTTTCCATCAGTACTGAATGGGGGTGAGGGAAACATTAAACAAACCCTCGTAGAATTTTTCATACTCTTTTTATATTTTAGGATCCATGGGGCTTGTTGTTTTAAGTTTTAAATTTCAGTCATTTTAATATTGTTTTTAATTATTGTTTTTAAATGTCAAATTGTGATTTTATTGTATTTTAATGTTGTAAGCTGCCTTGGGTACATGGGGCAGAAAGGCTGGATATAAATTAATTAAATAAATATAATATTTTTTTAAAAAAACAACAACCATAAAACATACAGTATAAAATAGGGTTACCGGATAGAAACTGGGACAGAGTGCCTATACTTTTAGACATTTTTAGACAATTTGGGCAGGTGCAGCTCATCATGGAAGGGTTTCAAAAGCTGCAGCTCCCTGAATTCTCTTTTCTATAAACCTTTAAATCTTTTCTATAAGCTTTTTTCTATAGTCTTTAAAGGTATAGACACTCTGTCCCAGTTTCTATCGATAAACATAGTCAGAGGTGACAAAGAAACATCCTAAAAAATACGTGAGTACGTGATAAATAAATAAATAAATAAATAAATAAATAAAAGAGTACGTGAGCTGAATACTTGAGGGGATGGATTGATATATTAATGGCAATGACAGAGTGGCTGTAGAAATTGGCTTCAGAGGGACTTTACAACAAAGTAACAATTGACTTACAATGTCAATTGAAGTAGACCAAATTCCTGGCTGGCAATATATTAAAACAAAGGATAGGAATGGACTCAAATGTGAGGAATTGGGCAGTGCTGAATTTAAGCATAAACTAAACAAGCTACAGTTTAGGGCAATAAGGGTGACCCTTTTGGGGTTGGCGTGTCAACACTCTGGAAAATGCTTGACTTGACGCTGCTGGCGTGTCAACCCCCGTCCCGCAAACAAAAGAGAAACAATTCTTTATATTCATATCAACCAAAAATACAGTCCAATCATGTGTGGTACTATGCATTCTATAAAGAAACATCAAACTGTTGCAAAAATGAGTAAAACAAACTCAGTTTTGTCAGGTGTTGGTGAACCAACGTTGTGGTGTGTCACCTTTGACATGTGTGTCATGGGTTCGCCATCACTGGTTTAGGGCCTCACAAAGGCTTACACCTGGAACCTCAGGGCTCCAGTATTTTTCAAAATTTAATTGAAAAATCATTATTTTGGGGGGAGGCATTTAAAATTTTACGTGCGCGCTCGTGCGCGCGCGCGCACACACACACGCACACACGCACACTATCTATCTATCTATCTATCTATCTATCTATCTATCTATCTACCTCTGTCTAAGGGCATAATCCTATCCAACTTGTTGGTGCAGCAACAATTGCAGCAAAAATACAGCCCTGAAGTAAATGAACAAAGGTTTACTTAACATGAGGAAGCCTTTGTGATGACTTTACAACACCACAGAATGCAGCACACACCCCATTGGGACGCCTACACTCTAACAGGGAAAATTGGATAGGATTTGGCAATAAAACAGCTTGTATAGCTAGGGTTGCCAGATACAAACTGGGACAGAGTGCTTCTACCCTTAACCATTGCATAGAAGAGGGAATTTGGGCAGGTGCAGCTCACCATGGAAAGGTTTCAAAAGCGGCACCTGCCCACATTCCCTTTTTATACAATGGTTAAAGGTAGAGGCACTCTGTCTCAGTTTGCATCTGGCAACCCTATGTATAGCAAATTTGTGCAATTTTTTTTTTTTAAACTAGGGGCCTCCAAGCTTTATATAGCTTGGTCTAAATCTGGCACTTGGGGGAGGGGGCGGTATATTAAAATAAATAGCAGGAATTGTTATAGGAATGAATGCTGGGAGGGAGGGGGAAATAAGAGCAGTAGATGAGTTGTTCCCCATTGAATAATATAGGATTACAACCTTACTGAACACAATGGACTCACTTTGTGTTCCATTGTGTTAGAAAACACTGTTTTCTAATGCCTCCAGAGAGGGGCCATGGAAATAGACCAGCCATTGAAATAGACCAAAGGTAGGAAGAGAGGGGTATATTAAACTGAACGCCACAGAACAGCCACTAGGATGGGCTGAAAGTGACAGTATTTATTAAAACGAATGACAGGAATGGCCACATGAAGGCAACAAATGTGATGAAGTATTAAAACAAATGGCAGATAATGCCATGCCCATAGGAATGCAAGCAGGTTATCACATTGAACCAGTCAAGCAATATGTTGAATAATGGGCTGCAATTTGCACCCTAATTGTCTTGTTCTATTTTCCAACAGTGAATGTCTCTACCTTGCTACATTTGGAAAACACCAAATTGAACTAGAATGGCGACTGCTCAGCTCTTGCACGTTGGACAGAGCCATAACACCTCCAAGGTACAAACCCTGGGACTAGCAGTATCATTTGAAGCAGAGCTGGCCCATCCGTATAACCAACTGAGGGTGTTGCCTAAGGCAGCAGATTGATGAGGAGTGTGCATTTCCATCCCATTCACCTCCTTCCCCCCCCTTCTTGGATCACAAAAGGAAGAGGGGGACAAAACAAAAGAGGAAGTGTGGAGGAGAGAAGGCGGTGGGCTAGCCCACCTTTTTGCTCCACATTTTTCCTCTTTAGACACTCTAGCCTTTTTTTTTATCAGAGAGAGGGAGAAGCAGGGTGGCTGATGTTAATGTCTTTGTCCTTTCAGGAAACAGCACTGTTTCCCAACAGAGTTGTCACTGAGCAACAGTCTATGGCTCTGGTGAAAAGGCTGCTGGCAATTTCAATATCCTGCATAACATACCTCCGAGGGCTCTTTCCGGAAAGCTCCTACGGAACCCGCTATTTGGATGGTAACAACATTTAATGCAGTTGACTTTACTGTTTACCTGCTATGCAAAGGTAGCTCAGGAGTTATTCTTGTAGCACAAGATCTTGGCATTTGAAGCCAACCAAAAGTTATGGAGAGTGGGTTCTAATTCCAGTGGGTAGCTTGGCCATTTTAACTTATAGTTAGGGTTACCAGCTACAAACAGGGACAGAGTGCCAGCCTTTCACCATTGTATAGAACAAGGAATTTTGACAGGTGTAGCTTTTTAAACTCTTCCACATTGAGCTACACCTGCCAAAATCCCCTTCTCTATGCAATGGTTAAAGGTATAGTCCCTGTTTATAACCCTATTTATAGAACTTGGGTTCAGTTGGTCAGCTCTGCTACTTGTTCAGTGAATGGCATGGTACAGAATGATTGTGAGGAGTTTTTGGAGTAGCACTAAGGATGTTTATTTTCCACATTTTTATACCACTCTTCCTCCAAGGAGCACATGGTTCTTTCTTGCTTTCTTCCCTCACAACAACTGGATTATACTGCACAATTGCATCATATTCCAGAGGTTTGTCCTAAATTTAGGTAGTCATTAATAAGCCCCATTGACTGATTTGTCATGACCAAGTTTGCTTAACTGCAGCCCTAAACACACTTACTAGGGAGCATTTGACACATTGAGAATGCCATAACAGTGTGTACAGGATTGCACTCTTAGAATATAACCCCTAATATAAGAAGTGTAATTTGCGTATTTTGTCTTGCACCCTAAATCTCCTGGGATAGCCCCAAGAGAGAAGTGGAAAAAAAGAACATGAATGCCCTTTGTAATGAAACCAAATTTGCTAATGTCACCCAAACCAACTTCTTCTGAGGAAAGCAAGCAAAGAGTTTTCTTGGCATTTGATTCACAGAGAACCGGAGTTCTTTGCTAATTGTTATTTCCCACAATTTTGCAACAAGAAGCCCAAATTTGGTCATGAAAGTGAATCATGCAAATTTGTATGCCTTTCCAAAGTTATGTGCCTCATTCTGATAAAAGATTTACGTTGTAGGAAAGTATTGCAAACTTTGGGCTTTAATTGCAGTGTTTGTCACGAACAAGAAGGGAAAGTTTGGTTCTTAGGCAATGCTGGGAGCAAAGGGGTGTGTAGGCATGGAAAGAATTCTGCATACTCAAGATCACTAAAATGTTTTTATTTTCTCTTAATACCACTGCATATACTCAGGGTGATTGTTATTTATATACCATTTTTATTATTATTTATACCATTTTATTTATACTGTTCACAAAATGATTTACAGAGAAAATCAAATAATTAAATGGCTCCCTGTCCCAAAAGGGCTCACAATTTAAAACAATGCAGAGAAATACCCATAATAAGCAACCACTAGAGAAGACACTGCTGGAGTGAATAGGGGTAGTCGAATTACAGCATAATACTATGCACAGCTACTCAAAAGTAAGTCCCATTTTTTCAGTGGATCTTACTCCCAAGATAGTGAGTATAAGATTGAAACCTGTAGCTCTCCCTGCTCAACATAAGAGGAACACAATTTGAAAAAGTGTCCCTTTGTTCAGTTGGCAGGGGCAGGTTAGCAGGTAGTTATAGCCATCCCATAGGTCGTGGTGGCACTGCGGGTTAAACCGCTGTTGCTGAACTTGCTGATTGGAAGATTGGCAGTTCAAGACCACGCAACACAGCGAGCTCCCGTCGCTTGTCCCAGCTCCTACCAACCTAGCAGTTCGAAAGCACGTAAAAATGTGAGTAGATAAATAGGCACCACTTCAGTGGGAAGGTAACGGCATTCCGTGCGCTACGGCGTATAGTCATGCTGGCCACATGACCATGGAAGCTTGTCCTTGGACAAATGCTGGCTCTTCGGCTTAGAAATGGGGATGAGCACCGCTCCCTCAAGTCGGTCACAACTAGACCATTCAGTCATGGGGAAACCTTTACCTTTTTATAGCCATCCCAGCCTTCTCTAGTGTCTCATTTATCAGATACTTTTCAGATCAGATATCAGATATCATTTCCCCCCTTTACAATTACAGCTAGAAGCTTGCTTTTTAAAACCTCATGCTGCAGTATGCACACAGCTCATCCAGTGCATGTCAGCAACCACTGTTGTCCTGAGACAACATGAGAAATATCTGCTAGAGATTTTAGGACAGTTTTAAGGATTTTCTGGACTTGTAAAAAAATTATTCATTGCCGGGGTTTCAAAAATAAGCCAGATACACATAAAGCCAGAACATTGGAGTTGTGGTCCCTGGAAATCGACTTGGTAAATGTGAATTAATTCTGGCTTGTGCTTTTCTTCCAGACATGTGCTTAAAAATCCTTCGTGAAGATAGAAGCTGCCAAGGCTCATTGCAGATAGTCAAATGGTAAGACAGAACAAATCCAGGGGACCAAGAAAATGCAGGAGTAGCTATTGTCGATAGTGCCAGGCTCTGTACAAATTTCCATCCATTCCCAACCAAAGGCTGTGCTGAAATTTAATGTTCTAAAGGAGCTTCATTCAGTTTTTACACTTTTGCTAATGAATTTTTAATTATCAAGATTTCTGCTCTTGCAGGATTAGGGGATGCTTTGATGCACTGGAAAAGAATTATGTAAGTTTTAATTGTTTAACTGTTTTAAATAGTTTCCATTTTATAGGAACTGAGGCTTCTGTGGTTGGTGTTGTCATAGAGTATTCCTACAGGATTTGGGGCTTTCAACAAGCTTTGATCTTCCGCCTGATGTTTCACCCTTGAATATGTAGAGAACTGCTCTTCAAATGGTGGTTGTGACCCACCAGTTTGAAGAGCATCACCCTGTACCCCTTTTAGGGGCAGGGAGAGGGGAAAAAGCAGCAACTTGATCCCCAGGATTGCACCGCTGCCTGCACAGGGAGCCCCACGGAGGGGGCTGCAGCCCACCCCACCCACCCACCCACCCAGTATGTTAAGAGGGCAGTGGGTGCCCATGGCACCGCGATCACTGCAGCACCAACGGGAATGGCCCATTTTGCTTCCAGTGGTGGGTCTTGACCCACGGTCTTGACCTATGGAGATTGCAGGATGACCAGATGTAATAGCCATAAAGAAGGACACAGCACCTCAAAATGTAAGACATTCAAGAAAAATGTAGGACGTTACAAAATAAAAGCTAAAAGCACTCATACATAGTTTTTGGAGTGTCTTGTCCTTCTTTACAGCAATCCAAAAAATGAAGGAACAAAGGACAAACATGCAAGCAAGGGATGCAGGCAGCCCCTCTGGAGGCCCCCACCCCCGTCTGTCTTCAAATGTAGGACATTTTGAAATTTACCCAGGAAAGAAGGTTGAAATGTAGGACATAACTGGGAATGAATTTTTGGTCACCCTGGATCAAAGAGAAGCGTTAGATGCCTTTAACAGGGAAGAAACTGAAAAGCAGGTAGATGGAAAAGGTGGATGATTTCTTAAGTGGAGTCGTGAGAAAAGTAATCAGTGAGCTGATTGGTTGAGACTTCCTGGTTTGGGGAAATCTGAGGCTATAAATACGCTCCTTTTTTCCCCCTTGCTCTCAGATTGGAATAGGCCTTTTTAGTAGTAGTTGTCAGGATTTTTAATCTGAATTACCCAGGCTTAGTGGACTCCTAGCTGAGGGAAATTTGGTTTTAAATCTAATGTTATGACAGGAAGAAATTAAACAGGTATAGTTTGCCCCAGCATGCAAACCTGCCTTTGCTGTTTCTCTTCCCACTTCCTGCATTGGAAAAGAAGAGGGCAATGGAGCAAAAAGTGAAGTGTGGAGGAGAGGGCAGCGGTGGGCTTTTCTCAGGCGACCAAGAATTTTTGCAGGCAGGTTGCCCTGGAGAACTTGCATACAAGGCTGAATTAGCAAGAGGGGGATATAACAGAAACATGAATATAAACATTGGTGTACATGTGGTGTGTGTGTGTGTGTGTGTGTGTGTGTGTGTTTTTAAGAGTGCATGCATTTAATCCAGCTGGCCACAAGGTGTCAGTGATGTTTCTTGAATACTCATCTCAAATAACAGATACTGTGAGAAAAAGGCACCATTTCAAATATTTGATTAAGATAGTGTTGAACATTCAAGCCAAAAGAAGGTAGATTTTTGTGTGTGTTGAAAAGTTGAAAATAACAGTATTTATTCATTAGAGCTTATTGGCATATGACAGACAAACATACAAAGCGAAGGTGAAGGAGAGGAAAGGACCAATAGCACGTAATAAAAAATCCTACTGACATCAGACCCAACAACTGTCCCTGGACCAACTGTTAAGAGCACAGATAGGCAAGAAGACTACATCCTTCTCTATTCTTGATAAAGATCCACCACCTAATTGCTTGCAACCACCTAATCATAGGATCTCCTCCCAATGCAAAATCCACCCTGGGAAAACCTCTCTTAAGTTCTTGGAAAATGCATTTATTTTGTGCCAGTACTGGACCAATTGTGTGCTATTAGAATAAAAGGGATATCAATACTAACTAATAACAGTAGCTTAAAGAAAGTGTAGGTGCATGTTCACAATTATAGTATTTTTGTTTCTTTTCAGTTGCATATGGCTGTTTTGGCAGTAAGTAGTACCCAATGAAACCTATGCCCACTAGATTTCCTCTTCTTTGTTTGGGTGGATACTGATCTGGGATGACTTCTGCCATTCCTTCCATGCCTTGGAGAGAAAAACTAGGAGATCTCAGTACTTCATGTGACCTCTGTGTGTGTGCGTGTGCGCGCGCGCGTGCGTGCGCGCTCATGTGTGCAGGGTCATTCCTCACATTTTCCTGCCCCATAGATTTAAAACCATTTGTTGAGTTCTTCCAAAGGATAACCAAAACTGTCTTTCACCTCACCTCGCAATGGGCTAATAAATTATGGTCTGTGCACTTCTGAGGCCTTCTTACTATCACCCCAACCAGTACACCAAACCGCCCCAACCAGAATCTGGGCTGCTATTGTGGTTTCTGGTTGGAATGGAGGCATTTCTGCAAGGATGACTGTGCAGTTTAAGAATTCCTTGGAGGGTGGGGAATTGGACCTGAAGAATGCATGTCTGGGGTGCTTGCTTCAAAGTCTAATTCCCACTCCACCCCTGGCAGACTACTTGCTTCCTTTCAATCCAGTTGGCAGTCCTGGACACAGAAAGGCTGTCCCTGCACACAGGCCTCTGCTGCCAATGTTCCCTGGCAGCATAAGGACAGAGTCTGTGTGCAGTTGCTGGCCTCTATCAGTGGTGGGGTGTGTTAGGGTTTGGGGTGATGCAGGAACTTATTTTGACTTCCATTATATTTTTGTAAGGATAAAAGTTGCCCTCACACCCTGACTCTCCCCTTAGTTTTTTCCCCCCAGTTTGTTTACCTGCTCAATTCCTGCTTTGCTAATATACAGGAAATATATTGATTATCAGAGTATCTTGTGGCAGTACATTATTGAGGGTCCCCTTAGTTTTGACTGTTCCTAGCAGGTGCCATATGACCCAGAAAGAAGTCAGTTTCCCCACTCTGCAAGTTAAAATCTATTCACTTCCTTTTGAGAAAGCCTGAAATCAGTCTCATAGTCTCATAGAAACATAGCCATAGTTTCTGGCTTGGTTTGTGGTGACTTTGGTGCTTTTAGGTCGTCATATTTACTCTTGAAAGTAAAACGTTGCCGGGAAATCCTGTGTCTTGTGTGGTTTGAAGAACTGACCAAGGTATCAGTTTGGATCTTGCTGTTTGCCAAATTCTCTGAATGGAAGTTCGGGTTTATGGAAAATTGTGCTCAGTTGTTGCAAAAGAAAGTTGTTTCTCACTGCTTTCAAACCTTGTTCAGTTTCTGTGACTAGTTATTGATGATAAAGAAATTTTCCTGTACCAAGTGTTGCAGTCTTTCTGAGATCAAAGAAAATTGTGCTTGGCTTTATATTTTACTGTGGCAATTCACGGAAGGCGATGCTAATTCTGTTTGCTTTCTTAACACAGATCTTTACCAATCCTAAAGAGCCTGAGGTAAGAGAAAGTGAACAAGCGTAAACCACAGATTGTGTTAGACGGAAATGTTCAATTTGTGCTTAAGCCAGTCAGAGGGATGTAAGCTCCCACTAACGCACACAAACATGACACATGCTTGCTACATGAAGGGAATGCCAGGATTTTTTTTTTGTTAAAACAATAGTTAAGTGCATTTGCAGACAATCATTTCCAACAGTAAATATTTCCAGGATCAAGCTGAAGCTTCAACCCAGTTTCCATGTGTCCATAGAAGAAAGACGTGGATCTGTTAGTAGCCAATAAGGCAACCAGCCCTCCATTTAACATAATCACTGATGGATTAGAACAGTGGTCCCCAAACTGTTTATGTGCCAGGACCCACTTTTTAAGATTACACACTATTGGGACCCACCTAGCTTTGCAAGCCTAAAAAAAAGTGTCACTTTACCAGCTGCTCAGGCCTCTGTTTTTTTTTCTTTTTACTATTTATTTTTATTTGAAGAATGTATATCCTGCTTTTCCCATGCCGAAACAAATGCCCAAGACGGCTTACAGAGAACGTAAGAGTACAATTTGTACAATCTGATTTTGTTAGGTGCAGGGGCTGGCTCTGGATGTTAGGGCACTATTGGTAAATGGTCTTCTATGGGCCTCAAGAGAGTTACTCCATCACCACTACGCTGAGGCTATGGGCATACAGGTGTGTTAGGGATCAGCAGTAGGCCCTTCCATGGGCCAGCAGTTGCCCAGTGGTGCCTCCATTTAACATCAGCTTGGTTACCCAATGAGTGTGCTAATAGGGAGTGCAGAATATCAATCCAAATCAATGCAAGTATTTTAGTATCGTCGTGACCTCTTGTGTTTCCTGGTTAATACACAATTTTTGGTTTGTCTCAGTCCAAACCGGCTGTCTCTTGGCCTGTTTGCTCTCTCATTCAGTCAGTTTGTCTAGCACGATTCCTTTTAGCATGCTACATGCTTTAGGCCTGACAGCCCAATACTAACCCACACTGGAATAGAGAGGTCACCTGTAAGGTATCCAGCAGTGATGTTGGGGCTGGCTGCAGCACAATTAATTAATTAAGGGGAATTAATTCCCCTTACCCCGTGTCATGCAACAGCCTCCCCAACAGGGCTAGTTGGATCTGCGCCAGTGAAATCGCTAGTGCAGATCTGAGGGCCCCATGTGAGACCAACCAGTCTGGGACCGGGGGGGGGGGGGTTTTAGAATCCGACCTAAGTGCCAATCCACCCAAGGGCCTGCCTTCCCCCTACCCTAATCTGCCCTTCCCAAACCACCATGCTGGCCTTCCTCTGCTGGTGCGAACATACCTGATGTGGATCTGGAACTGACGCAGGGAAACCAGTGCGCATTCATGCACTGACCTACCTGACTCCCACATCAGTGCAAACATGCCTTACATTTGCTCTCTAAATCATGTAGCATGCCAAAGAGTGAGGCTGTAATCTCATACATACTGACCTTAGAGCAAGCTTTTTTAGTTCCTAACTATAATTTAAAAAGGGTAAAGGTTTCCCCATGACCGAGTGGTCTAGTCGTGACCGACTGTAGGGGGCGGTGTTCATCTCCGTTTCAAAACCTGTAGAGCTGGCGTTTTGTCCGAAGACAAGCTTCCGTGGTCATGTGGCCGGCATGACTCTACGCCGTAACGCACGGAACACCGTTACCTTCCCACCAAAGTGGCCCCTATTTATCTACTTGCATTTTTAGGTCCTTTTGCACTGCTAGGTTGGCAGGAGCTGAGACAAGCAACGGGAGCTCACTCTGTTGCGTGGTCTTGAATTCCCAACCTTCCGGTCGGAAAGCCCAGCAGCAGCGGTTTAATCCGCTGCGCCACCATGTCCCTATAATTTATAAGGACCCATTATAATTTATAATACTATAATTTAGCTATAGTTTAATATATGTTTCACTTGCAAAACTGTTGATGTAATTTTACTTGGTAAACTGCGTTTGAGGCAAAGCCCACTTGTTACCAGGGCAAGGAGGAATTGCGTGCAAGGATTTTTGCATGTAGTCTGTGCATGCAAGAATTCTCTGCTGTCGTCCCCTCACATGCATGGGTTTCTGTAGGGAACACCCAATACTGCCCCTGCCCCAGGCCACCTTAACTCTTTGGGTGCTACATGCACCAAGCACCTTTGCTTGATGAAATGTGGAGCTGCCCAAAGATATCTACCGACAAAGAAATAGTCAGCTGACGGAAGGAGGAAAATATCAAGAGGCAGCTTGCAATTATCCATTCTAAGAAACTATAAAACACCTTTTTGTAATCTGCAGCATTTCTTGTGTGATGATCAGAAATCCTGTGATGGCCAGAAGCATATAGGCCATGATTGCATGTTATGATCAGTCACTATCTTTCCTGTTGGTCTCTAGCACCTGACAGAGCTCTACCGATTCAAGTTCAAGTATTCAAAGAATGGACCTCTGATGGACTTTGCCAGGTAAATGTCTCATTGCTTAATTTCTGGGAAATGCAAAGAGCGATGCTTGCCTTAAAACAGAAAAAAAAACCCGCCTCTAAGGTGCTTTATACTTATTTGTGGCTTTCTTATATCGAAATTACCTACGATACTTTGGGCTATCTAAATTTTCCAACTTTCCAGCACTGATGCATCCCTGAAGCAAAGGAACAAATGTTCCCTTGGTAAGGCGTCCTTGATAAGGCTTCCATGACTGCCCACCACCACCACGGGATGCAGCGCGTCAGCGCTGGAATGTTGGGTGGGATTGGGCCCTTCCTCACTCATCTCTTGCACAGTGGTGTAGCTAAAGGGGGGAAACTGCCATGGACCACTTCTGACCCCAGTATCAGAGCTTGTTGGGTAGCGGAATGGTGGCAGCTGGCTAGGGGCCAGGACTGCTCGGGCGAACTAGGGCGGGAGAGGTGGCAGCAGCTCATCACCCATTGCTCTGGGGGACTGGGGGCTTGGGGGCAGAAGGAGGGGGGAATGGGGGAGGCAGTGGAGCAAGAGGCAGCAACAGCAAGAGTCTGTGTTTGATGCCAGTGCCTCTTGCAAAGAAGGTTTTTTTTTTTCTTTAAAGAGGTGGCAGCAGCGACGGCATTCACGTGTTGCCCTTTCCTCTGGTTTTTTTTTGGGGGGGGCACTCCATAGGGAAAAATGGTTATGTCATTTGGCCCTTTCTGTTCTCCTCTCCCCTCTCACTCCGATATATACCAAACCTCCTCACTCTGTGAACTGGAGCTGGGTGTCAAGGCCTGAGTCACAGACATATTCGGCTCACTGATGGAATACTATTCAGCTCCTTGTAATTAAATCTTCTCACAGGCTGAAGGCAGTCTCTGTGATGGCCATCTGATTGTTTCTGCACCGGTCCTGTCTTCCTTCAAGGGCTTCATACAAATGAAGATTCAAAGTTCCCACAAATGAGTATTAGTAACCCTTTTAACCCTGTTCGATGGGTCCCAGACATGGTGTCAATTCATGTGTTAATGACACATTTTGCAATTCTGGGCAAGCGCCTCTGACTCTTACCAAGCCTGGCTTTCTTCTCTTGATCAAAATGATGAAAAGAGTCTGCACCTCTTTTTATGTACTTACTGTAAATGTGCATCTGTGGGTGTGCTATATTTGCCACTCGGGTTGGTAACTCTCGCCATTGAAGATCTTTCTCTTGCTATTTTGGGTTCTATTGAGGCTGAAAGCTTGCCACTCCAGTTCTGTAGAATGACTGTTCCTGTGGCCAATGCAGATGTTACCGACTAGCATAACTGCAGTGGCACGCTATGCATATCATCTTGATAAATTTACTACCTGTCAGTTGCGATCTCATCACAGTAGTGCACTACAATGTGCTTGGATGTAGAAAAGTTAACTCTAGACCTATCATCAACCTGCCCTCCATATCCCTTCTCAACCCTTTAGGCTGCAATCCTATCCACATGTTCCTGAGAGTAAGCTCCATTGGCTATAATGGAACTTACTTCTAAGTAGACAAGTATAAAAAGGTAAAGGTTTTCCCACGACCGAATGGTCTAGTCATGACCGACTGTAGGGGGCGGTGCTCATCTCCATTTCTAAGCCTGTAGAGTGGCGTTTGTCTGAGGACAGTTTCCATGGTCATGTGGCTGGCATGACTATATGCCGTAGCACACGGAACGCCGTTACCTTCCCACCGAAGTGGTCCCTATTTATCTACTTGCATGTTTACGTGCTTTCATAGTGTTTGGTTGGCAGGAGCTGGGACAAGCAACGGGAGCTCACTCCGTTGCGCAGTCTTGAAAGCCCAGCAGCAGCGGCTTAACCCACTGCATCACCACGTCCCTAGACAGGTATAGGCTTGGGCTTATTGTGCTTAAGAATTGGTTCCTAATTCCATTGGCCACTCACTCAAACAACTACAGTTGTGAAAGACCTGCTTGCCCAAGCAGTGGAACATTAAAGCTGTGAAGTCACACCGGGGCATGGCTCCAATTCCACAAAATGGAAAAACAGTTGCAATTTCTCAGTTGATGTAATTGGAATTGCAGTCTGCTATGAATTTGAGACTTTGATCTCACATCACTCATGCAAGTAGACAGCTCACTGAGCAAGCTTTTAGCAGGAGTGGATCTGTCCGTGACTATTGGAATTGGTAGACATTATACATAACATTATACAATTGACTCATACTACTATTGGTGCAATGTCTTGGGGTTGTCACATGTTGTCTGTATGTTGCCATGCATTGTGATGCTGTTTTGGCACAGCTGCCCTTTCACCTGATCCTGTATATACAGTTGGGCCTTTTTATCTGGGGGGGGGCTCCATTCCCAGAAACCCCTGGATAAAAGAATTCATGGGTAATCAAATTTTGCCCGAATCCTTCGGAGGGTTCAGGTTGGGCCGAATGTGGGGGACCCACATTGAGCCAAATTTGCAGATATAAAATATGTGGATAACTAGACTCAGTCTGTATCTGTTTTCTGGTCTCTGGTGCAGTTGTTTATAGGATTCTATTGGCTTCAGCAATTCAAGTCAGTATACTCTTTCTTGGCCCCTGTTAAAACTGTCTCCTCTCCATTTTACTTCAATGATTTAATGTTGAGTCTTGATTGTAGCACTCAGGTGAACTTTGCAAATGGAATGAACAGTGAAGAAATAAAAAAAGCCAGCATTCTGCTGGTCCGCAAACTGTATGTCTTAATGCAGAATCTTGGACCGCTGCCTAATGATATTACATTGACCATGAAACTATTCTACTACAATGACGGTAGGTTTTGAAAAGCCTTCCCTCTCTCCTCTCATTTAATTCCCAGGATATAGCACCCAGTCAAGGAAATCAAGAAGCTGCCATAAAAATATTTGCCTTACTGTAATTTATAAGGAAGAGTGAACCAGGGAACCTCGAAAGAAGGCCTATTCACTTTTCTCATGCCACCAGGGCAGTCTAGAGCAGTGTTTCTTAAACTGTGAGTTGCGGAAAGCTGAGATAATCCATATTATATTGGAAGCTGCAGATCTTACTCTTGCTATATTCCTTTTGTGACTGTTATCAATTTGAATTTTCAAATGAGCTTTTTTATTTTTTGTTTTTTAATGGTTTTTAGTTCAGTGCTCTTACATAATATTCTGTCCTAATCTTGCTTTCTGTCAGGGATGTTTCTTGGTTGTGCAATTGCTGTAGTCTGAGAATGCCAGTTTGCATTCCAGGAATGTCTTTTTATTATTTCACAAGGATGGCTTGATGATGTCACTTCTGGCCATGACACCACTTCCTGCTTAATTACATCACTTCCAGTGGGTCCCAACATGAGTGCCATTCTAAAAAGTGGGTCCCACTGCTAAAATGTTTGAGAAACACTGATCTAGAGGAAGCATTTTATTGTGGTCCAGCTCTACCCAGATAACAGCCAGAGAAAATAACTCATCAGCAGTCCAGACCAAGCAGTCTGGGGGCCTGGTTGGCCTCATCTAACTATTGCTTCAGTTTTGGTTCCTCTGATCAAGCAACGTTATCAGAATAGCCAATAGGCTTTTGGAACCTGACCCTCTGCTTGATCTGGACTCTCTAGCTGCCTCTGATCCTTTGCTGCTCTGGACGTAGGTTTTGGTCTGATAGGCTTTAAGTCCTTTAAGTCTGTAGGCTTTAAGTCCTGCTCTGGAGCTTCCTGCAGGGTCCTTATATTCCAGCCATCTGAAGCCCAGCAAGGAACAGGCCATCAATGCCTTCCTCAGGAAAGCAATTATGGTAGCACAAGCCTAGGTGCCTATGCAGTATTGCCAGAGATTCTGGCTTGTTTAGGATGCCTGGTGTTCTGAAAAAGTGCTCAAAAACATGAGCAACCTTGTGCTACCGCACTGCCCAGTGGACTAAGCTTGGTTGCTTCCTCTGCCTTTTCTGCTTGCTCTGGATACTGTACTTGCCTTTTGTTGATGATAAAAGCTCTTCTCTCTCCTTGGCAGTCACACCTAACGATTACCAACCCCCTGGCTTTAAGGAAGGCAGCACTCCAGATTGCCTGACCTTCGATGGTGACCCTGTGAACCTGAAAGTCGGGACGGTCTCCACCAGGTTCCATGTGCTGAAAGTGAGAGTAACTACTGAGAGCAAGAGGATGGGGATGCTGGAGAGCAGTCTGGCTGAGGAGAACGGTTCCACTGAGATCTCGCACCAGGGACTGGACTGTGATGAGGAAGAAGAGGAGGGCAGCACGAAAACAGAGCAGCAGGTTACACATGGTGTTGCTTTCCTGAACGTGGTGCACGTGTGGTGGTGGTGGTGGGGAGACACTTTACATATAACTACAACCCAATCCAAATTCCCCCTTGATCCTTCCCCATGCTGGATCCAAGCATTGCAAATGTGCCATAAGGTACGTTTGTGCTTACCTGGGAGCCAGCTGGGCTGGTGCAAAGGCCCACGACAGCAAAGTGAGCTGTATCCTGACTCGGCACCAGCAAATTGTGCGTTGGGCAGTGTGAGGGTAGGAGTGGATGGCAGGAATGCAGTTCAGAGAAAGGGAGGGGGTGTTTGGGAGCAGGGGAGGGTTGAATGCATGGAGGATCGGGCCCAGGAGGGGAGTGGGGTCAGCGGCAGCAGCACATGCTGTATCCTATCCCCCACCCCCCACCGGCTGGCCCAGCATTACACCGGGCTTATTGGATTTCTGAGAAGCCCCATAGGGAGTGTTACACGGCATAAGGGGGAAAATGTCCCCTTCCCCCAAGGCGAACTCCAGCCACCTCATAACCTGCATTGGATACAGCACGCGGCTTGCAGCCTGGCTGTATCGGCACAGGTTAGGATTGCGTAGTTATAGATTTAAGAGGGATCAAATTGTGGTTGTGACCAACTCTGCTGCTGGAAGGGAGGACGTCCTACTTAAAATGTGCATGGCAGGTATTTTGTCAGCCTTACTTTAGAGCAGAATGTTCAACAGCTGTTCTTTTCAGTCCACAGGACAAACCCCACTGGTAGTAGTTTATTAAACTGGTTTAATGGTTACTCTCGCTCCCCAGCGAATCCTCAGAATTGTACCTTTGGATGGGGATGAGGGAAGCAGAGATTTCTGATTTTCACAGCACCCTCACTAAGCTGTAGTTCCTTGGGGGAAGCCATGATGTTTAAACTGATACAAACGCCAGCATATATTTTGTCACTGAGATCTATATTTACCGTAGTCCAGGTATACCTTCTCCTCATTGTGATTTTATGGTAGGTTTGGGCTTTCCCGCATTCTTATAGCAGGGCTGCAAACTTAGATGCATTTAATAAGCGGATTAATGAACCAGACTGGCAGATCATAACTTGCCACATGTTGAACTGATGGGCACATTGCTTTTCAGGAGGTACAGGCAGACAAGTTATATCTCTCCCCTGTCCTGAATTTGAATCAATGTAACATAAATTATCTTACAGAACAAACGGCAGGCAACTGACGTGAAGCTGGATAAAAGCAGAACACGTAAAGGCGATGCAGTTTCAGACAGCAAGGACATTTTGTCTTTGAATCCAAAAGGAAAAGGTAAAGGCCTTCAAGGAAAAAAAAAAGAGGGGAGGGAAGAAGAAGGAAAAAAAAAAACATCCAGGGGTCCCTTCCTGCATTACCTTGCAGCATGGGAGGTTCTGTAGCCCAGTTTCTTCCTGTGCTGCTCGAATGGAGCACAAATGGCTGCATCAGTTGAAATGAGAGGAAACCTGGCTTTATATGTGATACTTGCAGGATCAGCGTCTGTGCTACCCAGCAAGGCTGCTCCTCACTTCAGAAGAGCCACCTTATTCCCTGGGCCTATCCAGGGAAATTGTTTCCCTCTCACATCCACCTATGCAGGGATCCAGGCTGAGCATAATGTATGTCAGAAGCTGGTCCTCCTGTCCTCCACCCCTTATTTATGGGGAACGTATTCTGATGGAAAAGTGTTTCTGGCTTAAGAAGTTTGTTGAAAGGAGATGTAGACAGCTCTGCTGACATCAGCCATTCAAATACTTTTGAAGGGAAAGTCTCGGGGGGGGGGGGAATTTCCTTTGGCTTCTTTGCAAAGGCAGTGCCTGTTTTCAGCCATTAGAGGGTGCCGAGGCATCGAGGAAGGAAGTGTTTCTTCATCCCCAGACTCAAACCCTACCTGCGTGCCAATCTGCAGTGGAAAGAGATGCTTTAAGCTCTTCAAGTTTAAAGGATTTCCTGTTCCAATTTTGATGCAGGGCAGGTGGTGGAACTCTCAGGAAGCCCAATTCCTGTGCAATCCAGCTGATTGCTTCCTGCTCCTTTCGCTGAGGCCCTGCCTAGAAGAGAAGGATTTGCAGAATTTTCTTCTGCTATAAGTCCCACATAAGAACATCTCTATTGGGTCAGGCCAAAGGCCCATCTAGTCCAGCTACCTGTATCTCACAGTGGCCCACCTGATGCCTCAGGGAGCACACAAGACAGCAAGATCACTGCAGCCTGTTGCTATTCCCTTGAACCTGGCTTTCTGAGGTAGCCTACTTCTAAAACCAAGAGCATCCATCACAGCATGTTGCCTGGGATTACCCTGCCCATTCCCCTTTTAAAGGCCTCTAGGCCACACTCACCACATCCTATGGCAGCCTGATACCCACTTAGAGTTCCACAAACTAATTACAGGCCAGGTCAATAAATATTTTCTTTTGTCTGTTCTAAAGCATAATGCTAGGTGGGTCTACTCAAAAGCAAGTCTTCTTGAGTTCAATGGTGTCTACAGGATTTCAGGCACCTTCCTCCTCCGTAACAAGAGGGGCTTGTGAGCTGAAACAAGGGAGTCCTTTCCCACTCTTTGACGTCTCTGCAGCATGCTTGCCTTTCATATGCCCAGCATGGTCAAGAGAACTGTTGCAAGAGCAGCAACACAAAGTCTGTTGGCTCGCCATTAAAAGGGCACCAAGTCCCCTATAAAGTTTGCAGCATTTACCAAGTGGCTGACTTTTAGCTCTTATGTACTGTTTTGCCTGCACCAGGACAGCTGGTTCAAGAGGAGCATATTATTTTTGCGCAGCCCAGGAGAACCTGATACAAGTTTAGAATTTCTGCATTGCTGTGCCCGAAATTAAACAACTGATACCTGCTTAGAACCTGTATGTGTTTTGCTGGCTCCAGAGCAGCTGACATGGTGGCTTAGATTCAATTTATGGTTTTCATAAACAGAGTTTCCTTATGGTTTCCTGAGTGAATTGTAAAGTCTGTGTAACTACAACTCTTGCTGGAGTGTAACTCCCTCAAGGAGTCTTTGGATAACATCCTAATTCTATCACTCAGCAGGGAATCTTGTTCCAGTGTTGTCATCCTCTAAATAAGAGGAGCCCTTCCAGACCTCTTTTACTTAGCAATTTTAATTTACATTTTTTGAAAAAATGTACAGTTTCAATTGATGTCAATATTCTGTAGGCATTGTTGGGGTGGGGGAGCTCCATGGAGTTCCCTATGTTTCACAAAGCACTTAATTTCAAACCCACAAATCAGTTCTGTTGAAGTTCCTCCTTTGGAAGAGAAACTCCTTCCACCCAGAGGGTCTTGGCACTAGAGACCCTGTCTATCTGTAAGATAGCCAATACATAGCCAATAGACAGAATTCTCCTTCGGACTGATCTGACGTCAACTCTTTATTTTCCACATGGAAATGTCTTGGAATGTTAGGGTCTGCATTCTCCAAACTATTGATCAGAGTCTCTTTTTCATTCCACCCAACCAGCCTGGGAAGGAGGTTTCTGGGTCTACCCTCTCAGGATGGGTGGAAACGTACATTACCCTAGCCGATGAGACCTTTGCTCTCCCAAGTTTGCAGTGGACCAGTTGCTCATCCTACTTGTTGTGCAGCCACTCTGCAGTCTTTACAACACTCCACTAGAGCAGCTGCATGAGTTTTGCAGTTGGGTGGCAACAAAGAGCCTTGGGAGGAGGGATGCTTCAAGGTAATGATGTTGTTCTGGGGGGGGGGAAGCTGCTTTACAGCACTGTCTGAATGGGTTTACCTGCTCAGTGAATATATTTGTTAATAAAGCAGCTCTTTGATGTCAGACAGCTGCAAAACCCAAACTTATTTCTACTTTGCTAGTTATATTAATTTTTTTATGGTTCTTTTTTCCTCACCTGGCAGACACACACATAGACTGCTACTAGCCCCAACCTCTATGCCCTAAAGCTGCTGACTGGTCTCTTGGCAGCCTTGATAACTTGGTGCTCAGGCAAAAAATGGGTGGTCCTTGGAATGCCCATCCTGGCCTCACTACAGGGACGTACTGTGACATTTTGTGCCAGTGAGGCACAGGACAGAACGTCACCCCATGATCTGGAAGTGATGTCACTTCCCAAAGTGATGTCACTTTCAGGTGACCTCCGGATGTGATCCCTCTGGTCACATTCAAGGTCTGAGGACCAGAGAGGCTAGGAGCTGTCTCTCCACCTTCAGAAGGCCTTAGAGAGGTACTTTCAGTTTTTTTTTTAAACCTTTCTTCCAGAGGCTTCTGGACCCAACAACTTTTTCACTTATTGGGTCCTTTTTTTCTTTTTGTGCAACCAGAATCAGGTGAGGCTATGCCTCTCCTCTTCTTATGTTCTTAAGGGCTCTTTTTAGGTTCTTAGGTTCTCTCCTGACCGCCATGTCCCTGCCTGACCACCACTTACTTGCCTGCAGACCATTAGCCCAGACATCCAGCATCTGACAGTGGTAATCTGGGTGTTGGGAGGCAGTGATTGTCGAACAATGGGAGCATTTCTGGTGTGAATATATGTGGGTGGATTAACAATGGCAGTGCAATCTGCCGGGATAAACCGCAAAGTCTGGGACAGCCCTGAGCTATTGTATAAGTAGAATAAATTGTGCATCTTTTGCCAGCAATAGGATATTTTATGAACAGATGAAGCAATGTTTTCCTGAGTCACACCATTGGCCTCTGAAGCCCAGCACTGTCTAGCAGTGCTCCCCATGTCCTCAGGCTGAAATCTCTCTCAGACTAGCTAGCTAGCTCGGATCCTGACAAGAAAGGTGTGGGGCAGACGCCTATGGTTAAAACCTGGAAGTTTCTACATTTAAAACTTGATTTTACCACTGGGGAGTTCATTATTGTTGTAGACAAAGTTGAAACCATATTGATTGAGTACTTTTTCTATATAGCTGCCACAATTGTTAGGAAACAGACTGATAAAAAAACGATGAATGCCATCATTTTGTTTAGATTTCACACACTAAACACGCATCATCCACATTGTCTCTCCAGTACATTCACACGTCCCAGTCTCTATCAAGGGCCTGTGCCAGCTGAAATGCACCTTCTGCTGGAATGTGTTGTTGCAAAAGTGCTATAAAGCTCTTTTAGTGCTATGCATTAAAATAAACATATCTAAAATGATGGGTTTTATGTTTCAGAAACAACCGGAAAAAGTGGGGTAGAAGAGGCAGAAGGAGGCAGACCTCTCGCTAAGACATCTCGTCAGGTGAGCATCGTAAATGTGGATCACATCAGATGGCTCTCAGTCATCTGGAGAAGATGGCTTCCTAATTTCTCCTGAGATACTACCCAAAGCAAATTTATCTGCACTTTTGGTAGAATCCCACCTGTAGGTCAGAAAAATTTTGCATTGGTACACTAGGTAAAGGTTTCCCCACGACCGAATGGTCTAGTCGTGACCGACTGTAGGGGGCGGTGCTCATCTCCGTTTCTAAGCCTGAAGAGCCGGCGTTTTCCGAGGACAAGCTTCCTTGGGCATGTGGCCGGCATGACTATACGCCGTAGCGCATGGAACGCTGTTCCCTTCCCACCAAAGTGGTCCCTATTTATCTACTGGCATTTAGGTGCTTTCGAACTGCTAGGTTGGCAGGAGCTGGGACAAGCAATGGGAGCTAACTCAATCACGCAGTCTCGAACTGCCAACCTTCTGGTCAGAAAGCCCAGCAGCAGCGGTTTAACCCAAAGCGCCACCACGTCCCACTACTAAGCCACCAGTAAAAATGCAAAATGCCTGCACCGTGGCATATAAGAAACTGGTTCAAAATTTTTCAGTGCATGCAGCCAAAAATCCCAGTGGCACCTCCTGGCAATAAAATGATGATAATAAATGTGGTGCCCTCTAACACTTGCCCACACTCTGACCCCTGAGGCCACTGCCTCACTTTGCTGCATACGTTTTTGTTTTGAAATTTTTCTGTAAGTGAACTGTTGCCTAAATGTCAGGCCTTATTCACATCAGTTCTTGTTAATAGGAAGGATTTTGCACTTCTTCCTTGAATCAGCAGTTTGAATATGCTGACTCACTGAATGCGCAATTGGACGCCAGCAGCAGTCTGGCTTGACCGGGTCCTCATTAAAGCGGCATGATTCATGCCTGTCCAGGTCTGCCTGTGTAAGACTGTCGGTGTTAGTCGTACTGGGCACTCTCATTCTCCCCTTTATTTTCTAGCTCCAAAGTTATTTCTAGCACAGGCAAAATCCTCATTTTTGCAGGCTGCTTTCTCAATGAGGAAACTGCCTCTTATTTTTCAGGGACACTTGACAAAAGGCATGATCATGTGGGCTACTTCAGGGAAAAAGGAAATCGGGTCACTAGACAAAAGCAGCACATTGGCTGGAAATGCCATTAGTTTGTGAATGATTCATTCATTCTGTTCCATATCATTGGGACTTTCCCTCCCTACCATCTTACTAGGAAGTAGGTAAGCCAAAGAAATAGTTAGCACATACCTCAGTGGAATTGAGGGAGACAGCAAGAAATGAAAACCACATTAGAGGAATTTCGAACAAGGCACTATTGGTCAGAGAATTGAGTTCTGGTTGTGCCAAGGTTAGGAAACGTAGGCTGCACTGGCCAGAGGATTGATGAGTCTGGTCCAATTTTATTGTTGAATCTCTCCACAGCCTAGTGTACAACCAAATGCAATAGAAATACCTGGCTTAGGAATGAACACGTTCGTATCAATATTTGAAATGTGATCGAATGCTGAAATAAGATCCAGAAAGACAGCATACCAGCACAACTTACTCTGTCTGGAATAGTCTTGAAATAAACCAGTTAGTGTAAAATAGTTATCCCTTGGGGACTCTGCTTATTCTCTGGGAGGAACTTTTGGTAATCCACTCTTTCTACCTGGTTTAAGAGATGCTGTGGATACGATTTAGTAGAGCTATCAGTGAGACTAGAAAGGTGATAGATGGATGAACTGGCTCTGCCTTCTTTTCTAAATACTGGAGTGTTTGCGTTTATTAACTAGTCAAAAGGGAATTGGCCAATATGGTGACTGAAATTGGTCAGAATGGTCACCTTGCTGAACTAAGGGTCCAATCGACTTTCCAGTGCTAATGCATCTGTGCCAATGGGCGTATGACTGCACCCTGCTGTTTTTTGGGGGGGAGGCTGTCACGGAGACCTCAAAGCAAGGGAACATTTGTTCCTTACCTTGGGGCTGCACTGTACCTCCATCGGCACTGGAAAGTTGGATAAGTTTGGGCCCTTTGTTCAGTGAGGTCATTGGTCTATCCGATTCAATGATTCACTGTCATTTCAGCCAAGGCGTCTCTGACTTGGCCAGGAGGGCATGGATGCCTGATTGCTACATGCTGTTCCCAGCAAGTAGACAGGCTAGAGTTATTGTATTGAGTAGACCAGCAGTTCTCAAACTGTGGATCCGGTACCCACCATTGGCCCATGACCCACTTTTTGGTGGTATGTGAAACTGACAGGGCAGATTGCACTGTGTGGGTCAAGGGTTAAACGAGCTGCTACTCGAGGGGAGCACTGCTGCCCAATCAACATTATAGCCACACCACTTGGCATTTATGAATCAAGCAGCAGCCTCTAGGGCCTCTAACCAGTTTGAAGACCACTGGACTAGACTAGCTGGAGAAGTGAGCGAATCCATAAAACAACCTGTTGGTTTGGCCATGAAGTCCTGCTGGGTCTCTGATTTCAAAGTGTCTCAGGGATTCCTTGTTCCTGCACAAGGGAACTAGAAAAGAGGAAGGGTGGCAGAATCATCAAGCCTGTTAAATACCAGCACAACTCTACACATTACGGAGGGTAAAGAGGGAACGACACACATGGTTGATGTTTTTGCCTACTGTTGCACAAAAACTGTGACATCTAGTTTAGTTCCTAGAAACATTTTAAATGTTGTCTGCTGCAGAAATGAAACTTGGCCATTTCCTGAAACCAGTTCAAGTTCACTCCCCCCCCTCCCCCCGTCCTTTTTGTTCAGTGCACAGCTTCAGTGTTATCAGTATGTTTGGTAAGATGGGTGTGGAAATATAAGTGTTCTAACTCAGCATTTAGTTCAAACTTTTTAAAACTTAAGCCTACAATTTCAGAGTGTGTGTGTGTGTGTGTGTGTGTGCGTGCGTGCGCACACACACACACACACACACACACACAAGCACCTTCTGGAATTGTAGGCTTGACTTTTTAAAAAATATTTATATGTATATTCAAAAGACATGCATGATGACTGTTAGTAACCAGACAGTGAAGAAATGAAATACGACAAGACTGCACAACCCTTATGTTTTTCAAGATAATTGTTTGCTAGCACATTCCCCATGCAGGCATTATTAAGTTGCTGAATGTCATTTATTTTTTAAAACTTATTGTCCTACCAATCTCTAGCTCTTGTTCATCTGTCCTCCAGCTGGCCCAGCAGTGTGGAGGGAATGACATTTTCCCATCATTCAGTTGTTTAATTAGTTGTTCTTGGGAAACTGGGAAGAAAATTCTTAGTTCTCCAGTTCAATTTCATCTGCCCTCCACCCAGTCTGGTAGAAGGTGTGTGGTCAGAGAATTTCTGAGACAAACTGGGGTGGGAGGGTGTCTTTCCCTGAGAGCTGCTCTCTTCCTCCAACATCACTCTTGGCAGCATGGACACTTTTCCCAAGAACAGCTGGGCCCCAGAGGAACAACAGGGTGGAACAGAAAAAAGGAAACAAGAAACTCCTCAATTGTTGTGTGCTTTGGGAAAGTGTAGAGGCAATGTCTGTCTGCTTGTGAAGAGGAAGGTACCAAGACAAGAGGCATCCAGGAAGCAGGTCTTTGAGAAGCTGAACATGCCTTTCTTAAATAGTCACTATTCTAATTATGTAAACACACTCCAGAGCTAGCTAAAGAAGATGTATCTTGCCCAAAGGGGTGGCTTTCCTTTCCTTTGCTTTCCTTTCCTTTGCTTCCCCTTTAGTAAGGATTACCCCTTTGGTAATCGTTGGTAAGGAGGCACCTGTATTTTCAGCTTATTTTTCACCAGTTTTTTCTTTCCATTTGGTGCAGGCCACATAAGGCCACATAAGGTTCATGGGCCAGTTCGATATGGCAGCAGTCCGGCCAAAGAAAGTTGCCATTTTGTGCCGTGGCCACTGATCTTGCGGAAGTGCCACCGCATAGTGGTGGTGGTGAGGTCATTGATCTGCTGATCAGATCAGCACATCGTGGAAAGTTTCCACTGAGTGATCTGAATCATACTGTGGCGAGCTGCAAGATGCATGGGTACATTTGCAAGCTGGTTGCCCCCTTCCCCCAAATGGTAACCAGGCCAAAGGGGCATTGCTCTTTGGAATTTCATTTTTGAAGTGTATTTATCAAGTTAGTTTTTTTTAAAAAAAAAAAATCCCAGCAAAACAGCAAAATTTGGCGACACTTAGCCCAGCTCAGACCTGGGCCTGTCCTCCTGTCCTCCTCCCTGCAGAGGGATCTTGGAGGTTGCCTTTTAGTGCTTCTGGTGCAGAGAGTGTGGTGCCCTATACTAAAATCAGGCAGTGCGGAATGCTTCTTCACTGCTTTGGCAGTGCTGAGAGGTACTGCCCAAGAGCATTCCTCTCTGTTTCCCCAACCAGGACAGGTGAGGATTGCTTTGGAAGTTCTGAGGATGGGTGTCCAAGCGTTCTCATCTCTCCTCATTCACAAGTGAGCTTTCTCAGTCATTGCTGTGGGAGGATGCCCAGCTGCAAAAGGGAAAAGTCTGCAATAGTGTGAGTTGCTTGGTTTAAGAAACTTGTGTGAACGCTACCTTTGTATTGGGGGTACCAGAAGTCAGCCTGTTAGCACTCGGGGAGTCCATGAGTCTTTCAACACCCAACCTGGCCAGGCTGTGACTCTGTCCCTCAATCAAAGGCTTGCCTAACATAAAAGGTCAAGGTTTCCCCACAACCGAATGGTCTAGCCGTGACCGACTGTAGGGGGCGGTGCTCATCTCCATTTCAAAGCCTGTAGAGCCGGCGTTTGTCCGAGGACAAGCTTCCGTGGTCATGTTGCTGGCATGACTCTACGCCATAGTGCACAGAATGCTGTTACCTCCCCACCGAAGTGGTCCCTATTTATCTACTTGCATTTTTAGGTGCTTTTGAACTGCTAGGTTGGCAGGAGCTGGGACAAGCAACAGGAGCTCACTCTGTCGCGCAGTCTTGAACTCCCAACCTTGCGGTCAGAAAGCCCAGCAGCAGCGCCTACACTTCCCTACATGTCCCTACACTTGCCTAACATAAACCTTTTTAAATACTGGTAGATGGAGGAAAGCAAGGCGATCAAATGGATCTCCTGGGGCTTTGACCCTAAGATTGTAAGCAGAGATGTTCTCTGAGTGAACCAATAAAGTAAATGATATGAAGGGCAGCATTCTCCTCAACACATTCCCTGAGAATTTCATCAGAAATGGTCCACATGCCCTCCCCATTACTGGAAGTTAGAGAAGTGCCTAGTGGAGAAAGGATTTTATTTGAGTGGGGTAACTCAGGCTGTATCTTATAGTTGCATTTCTTTTATTTATTTTGCATAAATTTGTCCATAGAAGGCCCTGGTAAGAAGAAGGGAGGGAAAAGGAAGAGGGGGAGTCAGTGGTGGGAGAGAGACAGAGAGCACACTTTCAGAATTGTTGTAAGATCTTAAAGGAGATCTTAAGTGAATTTACATAATAAGAGCTGTGAGTGAGAAATGGGAGACTTTTTTTTCCCTGATGCAAATTCATTATCTCAGAGACTGGCATGCAACAGTTTATCTCTGTCCCTTTATCGTTGTATAATTTATCAGGATGTTGCTAGAACATCTCTCAAGCACATCCGGAGCATCATAACATTAAATGGGGTGGAAAATGTTCTACAGCTGCACTTTTCCACGCAACATTTTCCATTTCATAAAATTAATTAGTAACATAATGAGTTGAAAATTAACTTTTCCAGGTGAGTATCCTACAGAAGAGAGTGCATTCATGCACACTCATACATTTATAATGCACAGCCCTTTGGAAGTGCTGAGATTTATAGGTTGATATTTTTCACGCCCTTAATTGTTTTTCTTTTTAAAATGTAAGCAGCATAAGAAAAGCATGTACAACTGAGATGTCATAGCTTAAAATAGTTTCAGTAGAAATATTGTTGTCAAGTAGAATATAGTAAAGTTAAAAGTTTCCCCACAACCAAACAGTCTAGTTGTGACCAACTGTAGGGGGCGGTACTCATCTCCGTTTCTAAACCAAAGAGCCGGCGTTTGTCCGAGGACAAGCTTCCGAGGTCATGTGGCCGGCATGACTATACGCCGTAGAGCACGGAACACCGTTACCTTCCCACCAAAGTGGTCCCTATTTATCTACTCGCATTTTTACGTGCTTTCAAACTGCTAGGCTAGTAGGGGCTGGGACAAGCTACGGGAGCTCACTCAGTTGTGCAGTCTCGAACTGCCAATCTTCTGGTCAATAAGCTCGCAGCTCAACAGTTTAACCCGCTGTGCCACCACGTCCCTTAGAATACAGTACAGACTTCCTTATCAGTGGGTTCCGCATCCATGGATTTGAGCATATGTGGGTGTTGAGCCTGTGGCTGGAGAGCCTCAGAAGGATTCCTAGACGTGACCAGATGGAAGTTCACCCAGGAAACGTCCGGAAGCATCCAGGAGGTGTTCTGAGAAATGGGGAGGCCAGCACAACTTCTGGAAGGTCTCTCAAATAGGTTATTGCAACACTGTGCAGATTTAATTATCCACAGATTTTGGCATCTGCAGGAGGTCCTAGAATGGATCCCTGTGGATACCACTGTAATGTATAAGTTACTAATTTACTTCAATAGGTTTTGCATGTGTTGAATATATCATTTGAAACACATTGAGGTCCCAATCCTCACCAACTTTCCCTGCCGATGCCGTCTCAGAGCAGCCCTGAGATAAAGGAACATTTGTGGGCTACTGACTATGCTGTGGGCTACTGCAAAAACTTCTGAGATGTTTATCCACCGCACAACATCAACATCATGGCTTCTCCTGTCAGTTTTGTTTATGAAATGCAAGTCAAATGAACCTGCTAAATTAGATCCCAATCAATGTAGGGCATCAGGTGCTTTTCCCTAATTGTTTCCAATTCAAAATTTTCCAGACAATCCTCATCATAACCGAAGTCATGACCTTTAGTCATAACCGAAACAAGAGTTCAGAACTGACTGTTTCTCTTCTTTTTCTTTTCTGGCTGTTTCCCGCATTGCATGATGACAAACCAAAGGTGCAATCCCCCTGAAAATGCTGTCTGTCCACATCTGCACAATTGCCACAGTATTACCAGAACAGTGCAAAACAGAGGGCCCGGGGCCAGTTTCCCAACTCCAAAAAATCACCAAGACATCCCCTGCTCTGTTCTGTCACTTGTCAGTGGTATAGCACAACGGGGAGAACATTTCATCTCAGCCCTAGTTGTCCCAGCATTCTGAGATGGTTGGAGAATTGTGTTTCCCCTTGAGGGTTTCCCAGATAAGAGGAGTCTGGCATCTTTTGACTTCTACCAAACTGAGCTGTCTGTGCTGTCAAACTGAGCTGTCTGTGCTGCATGCTGGACAAGATGGTTTGGGCTAGGGCAAAGACAGATTTGGGACAGATTGTTTTTAAAAAAAGACTGCTGGAGACTGTGAACACCAGTCTCCTGCATCACACCTAGAAGCACCATTATAGGCTACTAATATTTCCTCCTTACAGATGTGGAGCTGAGACTGAGGGCGCAATCCTAAACTGAGTTAGGCCGGCATAAACTAAGCCAGAAATGTTTGGCCAGCACAAGGGCCACTGTAAAGTATGTTTGGACCACTGTCGGGGTCAGAGAGGCCAACGCACAGACGTGAGCCATCCCCCCTGACTCCGAGAGTGGGCCAAACACGCTTAATGGTGGCCCTTGTGCCAGCCAAACTTTGCTGGCCTAACTGTGCCGGCCTAACTCCAGGTTAGGATTGTGCTCTGAGAGACAGGGCCAGGCTAAGGGTGCAATCCTAAACTGAGTTAGGCTGGCATAAACTAAGCCAGCAAAGTTTGGCCAGCACAAGGGACACCGTAACACATGTTTGAACCACTCTTGGAGTCAGAGAGGCCAGCACACAGAGGTGAGCCATTCTCCCTGACTCCGAGAGTAGTCAAAAATGCTTTTTGGTGGCCCTTGTGCTGGCCAAACTTTGCTGGCTTAGCTTATGCTGGCCTAAGGATTGCACTCTATGATATGGAAGTGCTGTCTGCAATTGAAATTTGTCATATCATTTTCAAAATGCACTTGTGGGATGGGGGGCTATTTGAATTGGGGTCACAATGCAGGGGGAGGGGTGGAATTATCTTTTGCCCCTGCATCAATTCCCCAATGGAAATCTCTCTGCCCCCAGAACGGAGCAACCTTCCATTTCAAGCCTTGCCCACTGTCCTTGCCTTGACATCCTCATGAGACTTTCCCCAGCAGGAAGGGGCCATGGAGGGTGGTTTGCAGAAGGTTTCCCCAAATCTGGAAGATTTCACTCCGGATGGCCAGCACTAGCAAAAATCTGTGAGAAACGTTCCTCTATCTAGAAACTGTATTTGCTTTTAAGCCCAGATTAGAAGTTGTTGCTTTCTAACCATTTGAGGTTTCCTGCTCTTCTGTGTAGACAGCATACTTGTTTGGTTAAAGTAAAATAATGTTTTACTTTGGTCCTGAAAGCAACGTTTCTGCGAAGGAAACGCGGTCACTGTGGTTGCCAGTCTGCCGCTACCTACAGTTGTGTAAAATTGCAAGTGTGGGCCAATAAATTTGCCTGGGAAATATCAGAACCGGGGGGGGGGGGCGGCGGGAGGTTTTGGCTGTGATGCACATACTGTATGATACCTACAGCTTTGTGTGAGATTTCTAGCTGCTGTTTTCAAATCCAAATTCTGCATTTGTTCTGTGCTCAAATTATACTAATGTCGTTGTTTTCTTCACGTTTATAATTATAGTTGGTAACTGTCATCAAAGGGAAAGAGGGAGCTTACCCAAGAAGGGCATCCCAATGATACGATACTATGAACACACTAGAGCTGTTGCTGCGGTCTTCCCTAGAAAGTGGGGCAGGGGGCCTGTCTTCCCGATACTCTCCAAGGGAGGGAACACCTGCTCCTTGAATGACTATATAGGAAACGAAGGGGAATGCAGCTAGGAAAACTCTAAATATTCAGGACCTGGGTTACCTTAAGGAATCTCCTCACCTTCCTGTAAAGGTAAAGGTAATGGTTTCCCCACGACCGAATGGTCTTGTCGTGACCGACTGTAGGGGGCGGTGCTCATCTCCATTTCAAAGCCTGCAGAGCTAGCATTTTGTCCGAGGACAAGCTTCCGTGGTCCTGTGGCTGGCATGACTCTATGCCGTAGCACACAGAACGCCGTTACCTTCCCACCGAAGTGGTCCCTATTTATCTACTGGCATTTTTACGTGCTTTCGAACTCCTAGGTTGGCAGGAGCTGGGACAAGCGACGGGAGCTCACTCCGTCGCACAGTCTCGAACTCCCAACCTTCCGTTCGGAAAGCCCAGCAGCAGCGGTTTAACCCGCTGCGCCACCACATCCCTCACCTTCCTGTACATGCCCCCATAATGGCATTGATTCAGGGGTTCCTTGAAAGTACGCTGATGTGGAATGGAATACTCTTAAGGCAGCAATCTTCAACCTTTTCCCGTGCTGCGACCCCAATACATAACTGAAATGTGGAACTGGGGACCCACGGCCTAATCTGCCCCCCTCACTGGCCCCGCCTGGCCCATTTCCCCCTATCTCATACATCGCCATAACAACCCTGTGAGGCAGCAGCCTAAGCAAGGCTGGCCTTAGGAGCTGCAGGGCAAGCAAGCGAGAAGAAGCAGTGCAGGATTGTATCAAGAACTCTGTTTTGAGATATGACTTTAGAGAGAATAATGCTATTAAGACCTAATGGTGATTAGGAAGATGGTTATTTCATGTTATATCTTTAATTCTTATGCCTTTTATTTCTATGGTGTATTTTTTTTTCTTCTGAGATAGGCTGTCTTAATGCTAATAGTATGAGTTTTGTAATAAAGATTAATTAAAGATTAAGATTGAAAAATAATATAAGCAATATGAATAGAGATGAAGAGATGAACAGAGTGTTGTTTTAAACAGCTTGACTTCCCAGCTTCTTTTATGTTTATTTTATTTCTGTATTTTATATAGTAGGTTCTTCCCATCTAGTTTGCTACTTTATTGACTTTTACTATAAATTAGAGATAGACAATTATAGGTATAATTAATTTTCTTGCTTGAGTTTGCTAAGTAACTGTGAAATTACTGAAATTATCGAAGATTTGAATGAATAATGAAAGTTGATATAGTTTTGTGAAATTACAATAATTATGTCCTTTCAGATGGAATAGATTATATATGGAAATTACTAATTTTGCATTTAGATGTTACTCTCGTACTGCCTCAAATTTCCTATTGTTTAACCCTATGTATACCCATCCTACGTAACTGACTATCCTTTTCCTGTATCTTTATAATTATAAAATTAATAAAATCATCTTCCAAAAAAAAAAAAAAAAGAACTCTGTTTTGATAAGGCAATACCATTATTTTTCCCTTGGTGATTCTTGCAGACACGTAGGTTGGACCTTGCGTGTAGCCAGGAGGAGGTCGGTGGCCTACTGAAGAGGAGGAAAGTCAGCGAGCCAGTCAATCTGATTTCTGGATCTCAGAAGTGAAGACTGCCAGAGAATGGAATAGCTGCGACTGCAGTACGCTAGCAGGCACCCTTCCAGTTTGCCGTTTCTTCTTATCACTGTCATTTTCACCTTCATGCAAATATCATTGTGGTTTCCTGTTTTAAAAACGAGAGCTCAACAAGAGTGTGTGGCCAAACTGTGCAGCTTTTTTTGATATTAAGTAGGTTAGCTAGAACCAACCTACAGAAGTTCTACTCCTTTTTTGTTGTTGTTGGCCACACATCTGGGAACATCTCTCATTCTTTCCTTTATATTAATATAGTTTCCATTCATTTCAGTGGAGCTAGTGTCCTCACCAGGATTGGCCCACTATGAGGTGTGGTAAGGCACCTGTGTTAGGTGACAGATTGACCCAAGTCTGATCTTTTTCCCATGTGCTTTTGACATTCATTGGGTGGGTATTGGTCCAGAACCCTGAAGACACTCTAGCCCAACACTCTACTGGGAAGACACTCTAGCCCAGCACTCTACGCCCACACTTCCTTCTTCTGGACCAGTCCCCAACCTCTCTGTCTTTTCAAAAAGGCAGGGAGTGTGAGAGGAGAAGGAGCAGTAGAAGTGCTGGTTCATGCTCTCTGCCTGAAAGAAAGAAGAGTAACCAAATCTGTCTACGTTCATTTAATGTATTCAATAATGTTAATAAAATAAAAATGAATTTTAATCCTACAGGTTTTTTTCTTTAATGTCACGTGCTTGTTCATCAGCTCTTTGCCCTCAGCAGTGGAAAGTGGGAAATTGCTACTCAGATAGTGCTATTTCATTATTAAAAAGAAGAAATAACGAAAGGAAAACTGATAATGACAGCACCCCTCCTGAAACAGAAGCTGATGGGGCAATTCATAGTGAAGGACTCAAGGGGCAATTACTCACTAATCTCCAAGCTAACTTTGCAGGGGGAAGGGCTTAATTTAAAGTCACGGGAGCTCCAAAAAGCCTTCCTAGTGCTTTGTCTGGTTACAGTAGTCAAGCCTAGAGCCAGAGCCTACCCAAGAAGATTCCTAATGCCTGAGTGGGCATGTCAAATGCTGCCTCCCCTTACCCAAATGCTCCTCCCATTCTGCAGTGTTCTAACTCAACCCTCTCCTGCCCTCTGTGTTTCTTCTTCTTCTCCATCCCCCATTTCCTTTTCCAATTCAGGGAGAGGAAGGAGGAGGGGCAATGGACGTAAGCTGGTGAATAGAGGTGTGTGTGTGTCTGTGTGTCCCACAAGTGGTTGATCACAGTCTTGCCCTCTGATGCCTCATCCGCAGCACAAAGAGGTTTGAACATATAGCACAGATGCCAGAAGACAATCCAATGTGTTACTGAGGACCAGAAACATTAAAACACTATTGAGAAGACACAGCGGAACTCCAGTCATTTCAGTAGCTGTGCAGAGTAGGGGATTTTGACAAGTGCTGCTTTTCACCTAAGGGCAAGAGAAATCCCCCCTTTAGACCTGCTTTGCATTTGCTCATACCATACAACAATATTTTTCTTGCCCCATTTTTTTTAGCCCTTTCTTGCAGTCAGAGTGATGAAGTTTTGGGTTGTTGTTTTTTTTTCCCTTGCAGGCTCCCTTTTCAAATCTTGATGAGGTAGCAGCGGTTTCACCCAGAAAAAAACTGTTGACCACAACAGCAAATCACTCATTGGCAGATGATACAGTCATAACTGCTGCTAGCCTTCCCAGTGGTATTTTGCCGTCAGCCCTTGTGAGAGGTCTGATGTGTGAGGAAGTGACTTTCTGAATTACCTCTGGTGCTTTTCCCAGCAAAGTCCCGTCAAGGTGCTGTTCCTTCTTGATAATAAGTGATACCTGGTTGTTTGGGAAATTTCAAAACATCTCTGAATGCAGGTGTGCGGTTTCCAGGCTGACGGTGGATGGACACCAGAAAAGAGTTCCACTTTCTCACCGATTTCCTGAAAAAGAAAAAAACAACTTTGTCATTTGTTTTCACCATGCAGGCTGTTTCCAAGAGGTCATACAACTAACACCCACTGCAGTTTGTATCTTGGGGAGAGATCAAAGGGAGGATGTTACGAGATCTTCTATATTACTCACAGTTTTACCAGCACACATGTATCAACTTCTTGCATTTTGTCCAAAAAGGTAATAATGACCGTGTCTCCTGCGAATATTCAGGGGGATTAGCTAAAGGCAATTCTACGCCTTATAACGGGAAGAAAGGGCAAGGAAGGGGAAAGGGTGCAGAGTTTTAAACATTGCTGTCTCTCCCCAGCCATTTGGGGATGTAATGAGACAAAATGGTAGGGAGTTTGTCATGTTCTCCACTTGTCCATTTTGCTAGCACTGGAAATAAGAACAGCAGACCTGCTTAATGTCCCCCGTACACTGTTTTACTGTTCATAATCTCTTCTTGGCTGCTGTTCTCCCAACCTGCAGCCTAATCAATGTCTCTGGGAGCTCCGTGTAATCTTCTTTGAGGTTAAGAACATAAGAACATAAGAAGAGCCCTGCTGGATCAAGCCAAAGGCCCATCTAGTCCAACTTCCTGTATCTCACAGCGGCCCACCAGGTGCCTCAGAAAGCACACGAAACAACAAGATGCTTGCATCCTGTTGCCACTCCCTTGCACCCGGTACTCTGAAGTAGCCCACCACCAATATAAGGAGGTTGCACAATCCATCATTGCCTATAGCCCACGATGGACTTTTCTTCCAGAAATCCATCCAATCCCCTCTTAAAGGCGTCTAGACCAGATGCCATCACCACCTCCTGTGGCAAAGAGTTCCACAGATTAACAACCTGCTGGGGGGGGAAGACTTGGAATTGTCACAAATAATGCCTCCCCCCTACAGCAGTTGCTCCCAAACTTTTTAGAGGCCCTGCAGGCTGCTGCCTAGTTTATAAATGCCAAGATGTGCAGCTATAATGGTGATTGGATAGCAGGGCTACCCCAACCCCAAGCAGCAGCCTGTTTAACCCTCGATGCACATAGCCGAATCTGCCCTGTCCGTTTCACAAGCCACCCAAAATTGGGTCACAACCTACAGGTCAGGTCCCAGACCCACAGCATGGGAACCACTGCCCTAAAGCATATGTTTGGCTGCCTTGCTTGAATCATTGAGGGTGCAATCCTGACCCATTTTGCAGCACTGACATAGCAATGCCAATGGGGCATGTGCTACATCCTGCAGTTGGGGGACAGTCACAGAGACCTCCTCAAGGTAAAGGAATGTTTGTTCCCTTACTTCGGAGCTGCATTACCCCAGTGCTGGAAAGTAGGTTAGGATTACATCCTCATTCATTCATTCAATAGGCCCTAAGAGAAGAGCCATTCATCCTTCAACTAAGGATGAATGATGTAGATCCAGAAATGTTTGACGCGGTCTCTTAATACTCGAACTCAAGATCACCCAAAAACATTCGTTAGCAGCAAGTTCAAGACAAACAAAACACACTATTTCTTCTCTTTTCTACAGAAAATGTTACATGTGCCAGTGATACACTGTGGTCTAGTTTGCAGAAGCTTCATAAGAACATCAGAAGAGCCCTGCTGGATCAGGCCAAAGGCCCATCTAGTCCAACTTCCTGTATCTCACAGTGGCCCACCAGATGCCTCAGGGAACACCCAAGACCACAAGATGCCTGCATCCTGTTGCCACTCCTTTGTATCTGGCATTCTGAGGCAGCCTGCTTCTAAAATAAGGAGGTTGCACGACCCATCATGGCCTGGTCATATAGGAAAGTGTTTTAAGTTATTTATGTATCTCATGGGAAAGCGCCTTTTTGCCTTGGTGGGAGATAAGTTTTCACAGTAGACTGAAAGCTGCAGGAAAAAAAAAACCCACAACAATTCTCCCCCCCCCAATGAAAAATCACTGAGAGGCACACAGCATCTAGGTAAACCAGGAATTATTAGGAAGGCCGTTTGTCTAATGGGGTTGATCGCTAAGACCCACTCTTCTAGCTTCAATCATTATATAAAAAAAGAAGGAAGAGAGCACATCCAGTCTAAATCAAGAACTCTAAAAAGGATAGTTGTGTTAGTTTGGTGTAGAAAAAAACAACAAAAGAGTCCTGTGACATTTTAAAGCCTATAAACGTTCATGGATGAGACACAAAGGAAAAGAAAAGAAAAACTTTGGAAACCAACCACAAGCCGTGAAATGCAATGATATATCATATTTCAGCAACCCACTTCTGACAGACACCACTGATGATAAATTAGCATAGCAAGAAATATAATACTTCAAGAGGGACAATTCCCTGTACCAAGAGGGACAATTCACCCCCTGATCACGTTTTGGTCCAGGAGTCTTTGATGTGCTAATAATGAATGAAATAAGCGCTGTTCCCTTTTAAGGATGCTATGCCCCCCCAAGTCATGTCTCCCAAGCATGAATGAACTGAATTCTTGTGAGCGCAAATGCTTATCTTCGTGCTACTAATCCTTTTCTGCCAAAGGTCCAGCGTCACTGCTCCATGACTCAAGGCTTTGCAACTGAAAGAGAGCACATAAAGGGCACGGATTCAACTTCTCCAGCGCTCAGCCGCCGGACGTGTGGGAGAACCAGCCGGCCTAACAATGAATGATGCTTTAGGGTGTGTAGATCGACGTTTGCAAAAATATTTCCACCTTGGCAGCTTCCCAGGGCTGGACAAAGAGGCATTCAGCACCAATCCAGGAGCCTCCTCGTGACTGCAGGGCGTCTAAAGCTTGTGAGCTTGTGAAGTTCCTAAAACTGTTAATAGTCCAGGCATCCAGTCAGAAATGGGAACTGTGGGGTGGATCTGGTGAGAAAGCGGTCCTTTAGACTGTAAGAACTTCCTTTCGTGTTTGGCTGGTTTAAGCACGGCAAACATTCACCAGGCAATTAGACAAACAGCTGTGGCTGTTTATTTTGGCAAAGGCGGCGTCAGATTTGCTAATGCAAACACACCGACAGTGTGTTGCTCACAAGGTAGATTACGTTAGAGGAAATTGCCTCCCGGGTTTAGGTCTATTGCCTCCAGCATTTCTACAGTAAGGAATTTTGCTCTGATGCACCACAGGAATTTTTATAAGCTCCTCACGCCTTTGAAATGCCCCAGCCCTTTTTATTCCTGTTATTTTGGATGTGTCTGCAAAATGCCCCATGAATGTTGAGGGCATCATTGCCATCTAATTTATAGGCCACTTTCCTCCAAACAAAATCTATATAAAAAAAACTAACTAAAACTAACTAACCCATATGATTAAAAACAGTCATATGGTTTGAGTATCCTTTATCTAAACAGCTTCAGACAGGAAGGTGTCTGGATTTTGGATTTTTCTGGATTTCAGAATAACTGAGAAATGCTTCCTCTTGCTCTTTTCCCTGTTACCCATTGGGGTGTTTGCTGGCCTCTGACATTTTTCAACAGTGCCTATATAAGCACATATCACAGAGCAGAGAATAACGCTTACAGCGTGTACATGGGAATGAGCACAACATCTTCTTTCTATAGAAAGCTTTTTGAAAAGTCTTGGACAAAGATGTCTGGATTTCAGAACAGTATGGATTTCAGGTGTCTGGATAAAGGATCATCTACCAGAGATGTGGTGGTGCAGCGGGTTAATCCGCTACTGCTGGGCTTTCTGACTGGAAGGTTGGGAGTTCAAGACTGCGTGACGGAGTGAGCTCCAGTCGCTTGTCCCAGCTCCTGCCAACCTAGCAGTTCGAAAGCACGTAAAAATGCCAGTAGATAAATAGGGACCACTTCGGTGGGAAGGTAATGGCGTTCCGTGCGCCTTGGCATATAGTCATGCCGGCCACATGACCACGGAAGCTTGTCCTCAGACAAACGCCGGCTCTACGGGCTTAGAAACGGAGATGAGCACCGCCCCCTACAGTCGGTCACGACTAGACCATTCGGTCGTGGGGAAACCTTTACCTTTTTTACCTGTATAAACAAAGAGCAAGACATTCAGCATCTCAAAATATTTCAGTAACAGCTCGTCGTAAATATAACTGCGTTTCAACGGCATGATTAAGAGTTCATTAATTAATCCAACATCTTATTGTGGCATGTATGTTGAACTCCTTAAGGAGCCCATTGATCCAAGCCAGCTCATAAGATCAGTGCAGAATGCGGCCGCCAGGGTGGTTATGGGAGTTAGGCGGTTTGATTCGGTCAGACTGCTGCTTCCGGGGCTGCAGTGGCTGCCCATTCATTTCCTGGCCCAATTCAAGGTGCTGGTTTTGACCTTTAAAGCCCTTCACGGTTCAGGTCCAGGTGACCTAAGGGACCCCTTTCATCCTTACATTCTGCCCCCCCCCCAAGGTCATCCGAGGGGGCCTTCCTGAAAGTGACACCTTTCTCCCAAGTTAGGGGTTGTTGGCATGGGGGCAAGCCTTCTCAGCAGTGGCACCACAATTATGGAACTTTGGAATTATTGAGACTTACAAAATGATGCACGGAAGGGATAGAGTCGAGAGAGGGATGTTCTTTTCCCTCTCTCAAAACACCAGAACCAGGTGGGCATCCGCTAAAACTGAGGGTTGGGAGAGTTAAAACAGATAAAAGGATGTACTTTTTTTACCCAGCGGGTAGTTAATCTGTGGAACTCTCTGCCACAGGAGGTGGTGATGGCATCTGGTCTGGATGCCTTTAAGAGGGGATTGGACAGATTTCTGGAAGAAAAGTCCATCGTGGGCTATAGGCAATGATGGATTGTGCAAACTCCTTACATCAGTAGTAGGCTACTTCAGAGTACCGGGTGTAAGGGAGTGGCAACAGGATGCAGGCATCTTGTGGTCTTGTGTGCTCCCTGGGGCACCTGGTGGGCCGCCTGTGAGATACAGGAAGTTGGACTAGATGGGCCTTTGGCCTGATCCAGCAGGGCTCTTCTTATGTTCTTATATTTATGTTCTTATGAACACCCTACTGGAGGATCCAAGATCTTCCCCTTCCCTCATTGCATTTCAGCGTGGGGTCAAGACTTTTCTGTTTTGTCTGGCGTTTGATGTTGACCTGTCTGCCTCTTGTATCTCTGCAGCACAACCTGCACTGTAAAAAGGTTGCCCTCCTCCGATGATTCCCCCCGTTTTTATTTATATTTTATTTTTATTGCTTATTTTACTATTTTATTATGCTTATGTAGTGTATTTTTTCCCCTCCAATAATTGTAAGCCGCCTTGGGCATCTGCCTTGGCAGAGGAAAGTTGGAGTAGAAATCTCATAAATAAGATTCACACGCACACCAAACAAACTCTACAAAAGACAACATTTCCATTTAACAAACCAAGCCAGTCTTGTAATTTGAGATGGAGAGGTGAGCCTGCAGGGAAGCTGAGTCATGCTTTTTGTTTATTTGTTTGCTTGTTTGTTTCCAAGAACACTAGACACTGCAGAAACAACCGCCAGCATACCAGACAACAAATTATGATTGACGTGTGTAAACAGGGAAGCAGATTTTTGTAACCTTAGGAGGAGAGCTTTGTGGCACATGGCCAGTGACGTTCCATCCTAGTTCCCCAAGCGATACTGCTCCTCTGAACATTGCTGCAGATACCCAGAATTACTCAGATTGCCCTTGGAGCAAAAGTGAATTCTGGAAGTAGAAACTTAAAACTCTCTCTTTCTCTCCATGTGGGTCATGCCCTCATTGGCTCGTGCTCTGTGGGCTTACAAAGACCTATGGTTGGCCACTGTGAGAAACAGGATGCTGGACAAGACTGACCTTTTGATTTGATCCATCAGGTATCTGTGTTGCCTGAAACTTTAGTGACTCACGGCCGGAGAGTCAGTAAGCAGACATAAGGAACTAGTGGAGAAGTCCTAAGGCATCTCACCCATTGCAGAATCTGGGGCTGGCTCCTGAGCTTAGAGTATATGACCCTAAGCTCAGAGGCATATCTAGGGGTGTGCAAGTAGGATGTGCACTTGAAGGGGACGCCACATTGTGGGGCCGCAGCCCCCTCCACCATGTATTTTGGTGGCTCTGTGATCTGGCCACCGCCCCCATTTCTTCTACTTTGGACGCTTTCCCTAAGCCTCCAGAGGAGGAGGGTTGGCTGGATCGCGGGGTCACCACCACCCCTTGGATTTCGGCAGCCCAGCAGTCTGGCTGCCACTGCTCATTGACCCTACAGAGTGAGAGGGCTTCCGGTTCACAGGGTCACCCCCATCGCCATCTCCCATAGAGATAGAATTCACTAGAGACGGCATGACGTCACCATCTTGAAGCCACCTGGGGTAGACAAAAATGGCTGACTCAGATCATCGCCGTGAGGGAGGGTTGCCGCGAATTCTCAAATAAAAATCTCCCTCACGCGTTTAAAAGTTAATCTCAACCTTTTTAATCATGCCTGCATGTTCTGCATACCGGTAATAAGGTTACAAATAATGTTTCCACACAAAACATTATCACATCACATGTTTTTATTTTTGTAAGTTTTTATTTTTATTCAGTCCGAAACAGTACGAGCAGGGGAATCTTTTTGCAAGGGAGCTGCCCGGGGAATTGTAGTACTATTTAATAAGCATGGAGTATACTAATTCACGGCAATCCTCCCTCACGGCGATGATCTGAGTCAGCCATTTTTGTGTACCCCAGGTGGCTTCACTCGGCTCCTATTAAATCAACGGGCATGCCGCCTCCAGTCAATCTAAGCTCCTTTCCATCTCCTCCTCCTCGGAAGCGGATCCAGGAAGTGACATCACAATGTGGCAAGGTCACTGCCCCAGGTGTTGCTGCCTCCAGCGACCGCGCTGCCTGAGCTGGACTATTAAGTGGTTCTGGAAGACAAATGTTTTCACTCACACACACACACACACACACACACACACACACACACACACACACAGAGAGAGAGAGAGAGAGAGAGAGAGAGAGAGAGAGAGAGAGAGAGAGTGAATCAAACTCAGACTTCGTCCTAGTCTGAACATAAAGCCAATGAGATCAAGCAATTCAGCCACAGCTGGTTGAACTTAAGCACAACACTCATTCACTTCAGTCAAACCTGCACTGGAGAACTTCCCATTGGACCTTGCCTCCTTTGGTCCAGATCTCTCTGATCTTCTATGCTGTTGCCCTGAACAGCACCCAACGACGCACGACGCCCGACGCACGACAAATACGATGGATGCCTCCTCTTGCATTTCACTGCAGAAGCCAATGTTGCATGGATGTGCTCTAAATCTGACCTCATCAGGGCAACGGAATGGCTCCGTTGGAGTTCAGCCTGTCGGTCCAGCCAAGTTGTCAAAGGAATTCAAAGCTGGTGCCAAACATTTTGCTGATGCAGCCCAAGGGTATAGATGTAGGAGAGATCCATGCAGCCACTTGATTCGGAGCAACAGCGCAACCCCTTCAAGTATGCAGACATGAAAAATAGTGACTTCATGGTCTGTTTATGCTACCGCTTGCCTTTTGTGAAGCAAAACCACAAAAGAAGTTGCATTGATTTGAGACTTGCTTTCATTTAAAAAGACGATTCCGTGGAGAGGGAGGCTGGGCAGATTCAAACAATTAGGGTATAGCCACATGACAGGCTTTGGCTACTTCCTCACTAGGATTATTTACTATTGGCAAAGTATTTCTTGCCTGCAATCAGCTGGAAAAAGAATTAAAATGGTGCCCCCACACATTTTAAGGTGCCAAGTTCCTTCTATTAAGGTTACTCAGAACTGAGTCCTATATTATAGCAAAGGTTTTCCCATAATGTTAACCATAATCCTCCTCTTTGTAGCTTCTGCCCCTTTTATTGCTTCCTATTCACTGTGATTGAAGAAGTTTCCAGAAGGGGCTGAAATATCCAGTCCCAAGGGTAAGGGAAAAATACACTTCTTTGCGACTGCGAAAAATGGATCGGAGATGCCTGAAGCTCTTTCAGCATGTTTTTTTCGCCGGCAATGCAAAGAGGCTAATTAGTGGCTCGTTAAGCTCCGTTTTACCCATTTCGGGTATTTTTGGGCTTGAGGGGCTACCACACCCTGAATTCACTCCATCACCATTATTGATGACAGTTAGGGCAGAAAGCCATCTTTACTCTTCTGATGATTCTAATCCTGCAGCACTCAACCTGGGTGTGGTGAGGAATTTTGCTGTAGGGTTTGTGTGGGGTCCTGGTGTTCTGGGCAAAGGTGCTTTGTCACTCATGCTCCTCTTCAACTTTCCAGGATTATCCCTATCTTCTGCCGAGGAGGAGAATGATATCCTTGTATGATTCCGCTGGCCTATTTCTCCAAGAGCTGCTACAGTTCTGGAAACACATTTAAGAGCATAAGAACCTAAGACGAGCCCCCATCTGGATCAGGCCAAAGATCAGGCTGGATCAGCCCAGCTGGATCCGGCCTGGATGTTGCCAAATAAAAGGCCTGTCTAGTCCAGCTTCCTGTATCTCACAGTGGCCCACCAGATGCCTCAGGGAGAACACAAGGCCACGAGAGACCTGCATCCTGTTGCCACTTCCTTGTGCCTGGCATTCTGAGGTAAATTTCTGAGGTAAATATGAGGTAAATAAAAGAGAATTTGCTATCCTGTCTGTGGGGAGGGAACTATAATAATTTGCAACCCAATCCAGGCCTTAAGAACATAAGAAGAGCCCTACTGGATCAAGCCAAAGGCCCATCTAGTGCAGCTTCCTGCATCTCATAGTGGTCCACCAAATGCTTCAGGGAGGACACAAGACCACAAGATGCCTGCATCCTATTGCCACTCCCTTGTGCCTGGCATTCTGAGGTAAAATTCCGAGGTAAATGTGAGGTAAATAAAAGGGAATTTGCTATCCTGTCTGTGGGAAGGGAACTATAATAATTTGCAACCCAATCCATGCCTTAAGAACACAAGATAGCCCTGCTCGATCAGGCCAAAGGCCCATCTAGTGCAGTTCCCTATATATCACAGTGGCCCACCAGGTGCCTCAAGTTGCACAAAAGAGACCTCTATTCTGTTGCCACTCCCTTGTTGCAACTGGCATTCAGAGATGGACGGTCTACTTTCTGGAACCACCAGATGACATTTGTAGCATTGTGGTTGTTATTGTTTTAGTATCGCTAAGCATTTGATTAGAGTTAGTTAATTTATTCGTTTTTGCTGGCTGCGGAACGCACATCTTGCAGTTAGGTTTTGCTAATTGTTTTATCGTTGCACCGTTTTATTGATCCACCATTCCTCCCCCTGCTGGGGAGAAAAGTGGCATAGAAATCATAAATGAACTCCAGAGTTCCCGGGAACACAGTTCCGAGCCCCTGCTCTCAATCTTCTGCAGAAAGACAAGACTATAAAAGACCCAAAGTGCCTTTCGAACATATCCCACTATTGCTAATCCCACGCATGTCTACTCAGAAGTAAGCCCCATTGTGTTCAGTGGGGCTGATGCCCAGGTACTTATGCACAGGGTTACATCCTAACTCCCGGAAATCTCCTTCATGTAAGACGAGTTAGTGCTTCACCTTTGGAAAAAAAACCCTCCAAGAAAAGCCAGATAATAGCACATCTTAAATGACAGCTGCTTGCCAATCCTGTGCTTGTTCTCCAAGCTGTTCACCCCCCAGCAACAGCAGCTGTGTGGAGTGGGGAATCCAGATCAGGATGAAGCCCGGAGCAACAGAGTAAAGTCCTCTACCACCATGCCAAGGAGATTAAAAAAAGAACACATTTAATTTTGGAAGTCATTTTTCACCTGGGCTGCTCAATCAAGATCTACCCATTTTTCCACTGCTCTAATGTGCCGTCGCCTCCCGTGACTTGCTCTTCTCATGGGTTTTTCGGCAAAACTGCCTGGGGTTTGATTTCCCTTTTGACAAATGCCAAAGCTGGCTCAACCATATTTCATCCCCATCGCATCCCTCGCAGTCACTTCCGACTGTCGAGCTGGTTCCCAGACACATGTGGAACTGTTTGGCCTTTTCTTGCGTTGACATATTTATTGCTGTTTTTCAATTTCCTTTGTGGCATGGAAAAAAAAGAAAGAAAGAAAAGGCAAAACGGGCGAGGACGAGGAGAACTGCTGTTCAGGAAAAAAACCCAACACATCTTTGGAAGGAAGTGTGTTTTGCTCGATCATCACGGTTGCGGTTACAGGCCTGTCTGGAGACTGGGTGAGGGCAGGAGTCAAGAAGGGGCTCATAGGGGTCATGTTTTCCAGTGTGATTTTAGAGTCATGGAGCAGGATCTGGCTGTAGGGCACAGACAGGGAATTTCTGCTCTTCAAACGCATGCACAGCATTGCGCAGGGAGAAAGCCAGACCCCGAGAAAACATCCCCAAAACCTGATTCAGATCAGTGATGTCATGCAGGGGGAACGCGGGGAACTCAGTTCCACTAGTTAAAATTAGGGCTGACTCCGCCCACTTCACTCTCCCTCCTCCCCCTCCCAATTCCTCTGCAAAGAGCTTTTTATCTTGGTTGGCCGGCACTCAGAGGGTTAAAGGGAGCAACTCCAGATTCCTAGAGGAGTGAAGGCAGTGATGTCATTCAGGGGGAACAGACCAGAATGGGCATTCCGGATCCTAATGGGCTCCGTGGCTGGTTCCCGACAAGTGCCAATCAAAAGTGAGTTCCTGTTCCTAAATCATTTGAATGACACCACTGATTCGGATGCAAACTCACCCTGACCGCATTTGACTTAACTCCGAGTTAGTGTTTCTTCCTAAAAGCTCAGCGTCTCCTATTGCAACGCAAATCGTTACAATTGTCATATTCATAGAATTGTAGAATATCATAGAATTGGAAGGGACCTACAAGGTCATCTAGTCCAACCCCCTGCCTGTAGCAGGAAATCCTCCTAGAGCAGTGATGGTGAACCTATGACACACGTGCCAAAGGTGACACACCGCAACGTTCGGGGTGACACACCAGCAATCACCAATATTTGACAAAAACGGAGTTTGTTTTACTCCTCTTTCGTTTTTGTAATTATTTGATTCTTTTTTATATAATACACAGCACCACACATGATTGGACTGTACGTTTTGTCTTAATAAATGAATATAAAAAAATGTTTCTCTTTAGTCTGAGAGGGGAGTTGACACACCAGCAGAGTCAAATTAAGCATTTTCCTAAGTTTTGACACACCGAGCCCAACAGGTTTTATTTATTTATTTTATTAAATTTATATCCCGCCTTATTTGCGTAAAGGCACTCAAGGCGGCTCATCATCACTGTCCTAGAGCATCTCCAGCAGATGCCTGTCAAGCCTCTGCTTGAAGATCTCCATTGAGGGAGATTCCACCACCTCCCTTGGCAATCTGTTCCTTTGCTGAGCCACCCTGACCATCAAGAATTTCTTCTTGAGGAAGCTAAGGACAAATTTGTTCCTACTTGGGCAGAAGATTTAGTCGAGAGGGTTAATGCCTCCGTTTGCCTGAAGATAAGAGCTGAAGATCTGAAGGTCGCCTGTTCAGGACTACCGGAAGTCTCTGTGAGCGGCAGACCTAGTAAATTGCGACTGATTAACAGCTGAGCTGTCTCCGGCTGCCTTGTGAGAGGGGGAGTTGTGCCGAAGTCAGCCGCTTCTCTGGTGGGAGCAGGGAAGACGCTTATCAGCCAGCAAGAACGGGTGATAGAAAGAACGGGTGGCCAGAAAGAAGGACTAAATCCAGAAAGATCCATCTGTATGTGTGTAGTTCTTGGAAGATAGAACGTTTCTGTAAAAATTGTAAAAACCTTCGGGTTTCTGAATAAAGTCTGCCTATGTAAACCACCTTGAATTATAACCATTAGAGAAATCTGGTGACCTAAGAAAGGCGGTATATAAATACAAGTATTATTATTATTATTATTATTTCTTCCATATTGGAGCATGTGTCGTGGCTTCTTTGACTCGGTGGCCCAAATCCTAACCAACTTCCCAGCACTGACAGAGCTCTGCCCATGGGGCAGAATGTGCTACATTCTGCAGCCATGGAGACTCCTCATATCAAGAAAAGGGAGTGTTTGTTCCCTCCCTCCGAGCTGCATTGCCTTTACCCCAGTGCTGACCGAACCATTTTACAACCATGACCGAATGTTGTTCACAAGTTTGTGGATAACTGAAACCGTGGAAACTGAATCAGTGGAGACCAAGGCATGCTTGTACTGGATTTGAAGATGGCAAGGCTTTCCAATTATGCTTGAAATTATTTCATTATTTGGAAACACTTGTAGAAAGTTTCCTGACCTAGAAACAAGATGCCCAAAGCAGCATAACCTAAGGAAAACAATAAAATACATAATTTTTTTTTAATGGGGGATTTGAAATTCCTCCACCCTGACTCAGCGATTTTCAACTGTGCCATGAATGGTCCATAGGTGTTCTGCAGGAAGTTTTTTTTTTGGGGGGGGAGGGGGGTCATTTATTCATAGGGCCATTGGAGGATGCGAGCCCCCAGGTGGCAGTGTAGTGTGCCCTGTCAATTGTCAAAGAACTGATGGTGTGCCTTGACCATTTCAGCAATCAATCAATCAATCTATCTATCAATCAATCAATCAATCAATCAATCACTAGTATTTATATACCGCTTTTCAACACAAAGTTCACAAAGCGGTTTACAGGCAAATAATAACGTTGAAGTTAAATGGCTCCCTGTCCCAAAAGGGCTCACAATCTAAAAGAATGGAGAACACCACCAGCAACAGCCACGAGAAAGACACTGTGCTGGGGTGAAGAGGGACAATTGCTCTCCCCCTGCTAAATATAAGAGGAGCACCACTTGGAAAAGTGCCTCTTGCCCAGTTAGCAGGGGTTCATAGTGTGCTGCACCTTCATAGTGTGCTGTAAGATAAAACGGTTGAAAATTACAGCCCTAACCACACCTCCACACTACTCTACTTACTCAGTAGACCTTAAAGGCCCATTCATCAATGGTTGTAGTTTGTAATGCTCCTCCTCCATCTCCCTATCGCTGATGTGCTGCTTGGGTAAAGAACCCTTATATCTTGCTGATTTCAAGTAAATCTCTGGGGAAAAGGTTATAGAGACAAAATGCCGCGGATAAAACACGTTGAGGCAGATTAGACAATGTCGTTCCTGATTTCCAGGTGTCATCATCTTCTTTTTATCTGGGAAGTAACCTTTCACTTCCATTTTTTCCCCTCTTAGTTCCTCTGTCTCAGTTCTTGGCTTTCCAGTGCATCCCCTGAATATTTTCTTTGGCCAAACTGGCAGGTTTGCTTATGTTCGAGAACACCGGACGTTTCCGTGAGTGGCAGACCTCGAGAATGCGGCTGATAAGATCTGAGCTGCCTGTGAGAGAGGAGTTGTGTCGGGCCAGCTGTTTCTTGGTGAGAGCAAGAAGTCGTTTATCAGCTGGCAGGAAGGCAATCGTGCGGCTAGAATGAAAGGCCGACACTTGAAAGTGTCATCTGAAATGTAGCAATTCTTGTAAGATTAGAACTTATTTGTGATTGTAAAAATGCTTTGGGTTTAGAAATGCCTGCCTATGTAAACTGCCTTGAATAAAGTCAAAAGAGCAATCTAATGACCAAGAAAGGCGGTATATAACTACTAAGTTTTATTATTATTAGCAGTGACAGACTTTATTTTCCTGGGCTCCAAGATCACCGCAGATGATGACTGCAGCCATGAAATTAAAAGACATTTACTTCTTGGGAGAAAACTATTGCGAACCTAGACAACTTAATCAAAAGCCGAGACATCACCCTGCCAACGAAGGTTCGCATAGTCAAAGCGATGGTTTTCCCAGTAGCAATGTATGGCTGTGAGAGCTGGACCATAAGAAAGGCAGAGCGCTGAAGAAGAGATGCCTTTGAATTATGCTGTTGGAGAAGACTCTTGAGAGTCTCCTGGACTGCAAGGAGATCCAATCGGGCAGTCCTCCAGGAAGTCAAGCCTGATTACTCCCTGGAAGGACAAATCCTGAAGCTGAAGCTCAAATACTTTGGCCACCTGAGGAGAAGAGAGGATTCTTTAGAAAAGACCCTCATGCTGGGAAAGATGGAAGGCCAAAGGAGAAGGGGGCGGCAGAGGATGAGATGGTTAGACAGTGTCACCGAAGCAAGGAACATGAAATTGGGCGAACTCAGGAAGCTGGTGGAGGATAGGAAGGCCTGGCATGCTGTGGTCCATGGGGTCGCGAAGAGTCGGACACGACTTAGCGACTGAACAACAATTATCATTATTATATTATTTAAGAGAGCAATACCAAAGGCTCACAAGATGATCTCACAAAACCTTCGCAGCTTCTGTCATTGTTTGCACACAAGAGAAAGGAGAAAAAACATGCTCCTGAAAAGTGATCAGCATGCATGGGGAAAGCTGCATTCACTAGGGGAAGTCCCTATTTCCTGATTCCTGGCCCAGGTCAATTACTGCCTCTCTCTTTGCCAGAGGGGGGAGCCTTGTTCAATTTCAATTAGTGATTGTTGTTGTTGTTGTTGTTGTTGTTCAGCCACTAAGTCGTGTCTGACTCTTCGTGACCCCCTGGACCACAGCACGCCAGGCCTCCCTGTCCTTCACCAGCTTCCAGAGTTCGCCCAATTTCATGTTCATCGTTTCGGTGACACTATCTAACCATCTCATCCTCTGCCGCCCCCTTCTCCTTTGGCCTCCAACTTTCCCAGCATGAGGGTCTTTTCTAAAGAGTCCTCTCTTCTCATGAGGTGGCCAAAGTATTTGAGCTTCAACTTCAGGATTTGTCCTTCCAGGGAGCAATCAGGCTTGACTTCCTGGAGGATGGACCGATTGGATCTCCTTGCAGTCCAGGGGACTCTCAAGAGTCTTCTCCAACAGCATAATTCGAAAGCATCTATTCTTCAGCGCTCTGCCTTCCTTATGGTCCAGCTCTCACAGCCATACATTGCTACTGGGAAAACCATCACTTTGACTATGCGAACCTTCTTTGGCAGGGTGATGTCTCGGCTTTTGGTTAAGTTGTCTAGGTTCGCCATAGCTTTCCTCCCAAGAAGTAAATGTCAATCAGTGATAGTGTCTTGCAATGCCATTCACTCAGGGTTGAGCTGCTTCCTTAAGGGGCTCCAGAACGGTGTTTCCGTGGGTCGGGACCCACGAGGTAGATTGCATTTAATGGGTCGTTCTAATGTACATTTTATTTGTAATATATTAGACTTGATGTGACTGCAATGTGATTGAAATTGGGGAAACGTTACAGATCTGTACTTTTAGCAGGCTACTATGTATATGCTTTTATCAATGATAGTCAACGGGTCTTACTCCCAGGTAAGCGTAGATATGGCTGTAGCCTTTGAGATGTTGTTTGGGGAATTAAAAAAAAAACAGATCAGCAACTGCTTGGGAGGGTTAGAAGGAATATTCTTTATTTGAAATTGCGGTGAAATTGTGAATGTGAGCCTTCCACTGGCAGCATGGTGCGCCTTGTCAATTGTCAAAAACTGATGGTGTGCCTTGACCAGTTTAACTTAAGAGCATAAGAACATAAGAAGAGCCCCGCTGGATCAGGCCAAAGGCTCATCTAGTCCAGCTTCCTGTATCTTACAGCAGCCCACCAGGTGCCCCAGGGAGGCACGAGACAACAAGATGCTTGCATCCTGTTGCCACTCCCTTGCACCCGGTACTCTGAAGTAGCCTACTACTAATGCAAGGGAGTTGCACCACCCATCATGGCCTATAGCAGTGGTGAAATTCAGCCAGTTCTCACCAGTTCTGCAGAACCGGTTGCTAATTTATTGATATACACAAAGTAGTGCTGTAGTAAGAAGCAGTACAAAGAAAGGAGGACATAGAACCAGTTGTTAATGTATTGGAATCCCACCACTGGCCTATAGCCCACGATGGACTTTTCCTCCAGTAATCTGTCCAATCCCCTTTTAAAGGCATCTAGGCCAGATGCCATCACCACCTCCTGTGGCAAGGAGTTCCACAGATTTTGCTCGCTGGGTAAAAAAGGTTAGTGCTTTGCCAGTGTGCCGTGAGATGAAATCACAGCTTTGGAGACATTAACTGAGCCAAAAAAAAAAAATTTCATCTGATGCTTTGGGGGAATTTGAGCCAAGGAGGCAATCACGTCCTTCCCCCACCCCTTTCATTTCTGGGGATCCTTAACTACAAGGTGCTCAAAGGCTTTTTGTTTCCTCCCAGCTAATTTCGGCGGTGTTCTCCAACCGCACACTCCAGATGGTTCCAGTGAAGCCAAAGAGCTTCTCGAGAACAAGGACTTTGCTAATTGCTTTGACTAAGATTGCCATCTTGAAGCACACTTCCTTGTGGGTGCCATAGAAACCCAGAAGGAACATTCTTCCAAATCACATCCTCAATTATGACTTGAGCTATGTAAATCCTGGCCCCTCTCCAAAGTCACTGATACCATGCTAGAAACGGCTGCATTTTCAGTTGGAGACCGATAAGAGCATCATGCGATCAGCTGCCTAATCAGATTCAGTAGCTAAATTCCGTGCCATTGCATGATCTCATCAATGAGCGAGATCAAATGAGCGTGGTGCGCCACAATCATGTCGTGATCACTGAGCAATAAATTATATCACTTATTATCACTAACCCAGCACAACTTTGCAACAGGAAAATTCACAGCATGATTTAGGTTGCAGAAGCAACATTGACTCCCTGTTCCCATATTGCTCATAATAGGAGGCATTTTGATAGTATTAGGATCTATCAATCAATAGTATTTATATACTGTTTTTCAACACAAAGTTCACCCAGCGGTTTACAGGCAAATAGTAATGATAAAGTTAAATGGTTCCCTGTCCCAAAGGGCTCACAATCTAAAAAAAATGCAGAACACCACCAGCAACAACCACTAGAAAAGACACTGCGCAGGGGTGAAAACAGACAATTAGTCCCCCCCTGCTAAATCAAAGAGGACCACTTGAAAAAGTGCCTCTTGCCCAGTTAGCAGGATGCAATCCTAAACACATTTACATGTTGTTGTTGTTGTTGTTCGTGTCCAACTCTTCGCGACCCCCTGGACCACAGCACGTCAGGCCTCCTTGTCCTCCACTAGATTCCGGAGTTCGCCCAATTTCATGCTCATCGCTTCAGTAACACTATCTAACCATCTCAAACTCTACTGCCCCCTTCTCTTTTTGCCTTCCATCTTTCCCAGCATGGGGGTCTTTTCTCAAGATCCTCTCTTCTTCTCATGAGGTGGCCAAAGTCTTGGAGCTTCAGCTTCAGCATTTGTCCTTCCAGGGAGCAATCAGGCTTGACTTCCTGTAGGGTTGCCAGAAAACACATTTACATACATAGACCTTGATTGTCATCAACAAACACAAAACTCATGATCAAATAAACCTAGACGAGGAATGTTGCCAAATGGATAATGTGTGTATACTACAGCAGATAGTTCAAGAGCTGCCTTAAGAGCATTTGAGAAGTAGAAGCATTTAACGTGTACACGTTTTATAATTTAGAAGCAGTCCTAAAAATCATGAGGTGTCACTGTGTGATTGCAAACAACCAAGCCGCCATTTGATAACAAGATCAGAATCTGAAGCCAGTAGTCTAGAGATACATCTCTCCTCTGCAGCGGGTGGAAAATACTGACAAAAATGAAGTTGGCGTCAGTCACTGGGAATTGGACAGTGCAGCAAGACATCCTCTGGAACTCCCCTGTTAAAAATGCACATTCGCTCCTCTCTGCCAGGCCTATCACCTAAACACATTTACATGGTAGCATATAATTAATCTGTGGAACTCCTTGCCACAGGATGTGGTGATGGTACCTGCCCTAGATGCCAATCCAAGGCGATTGGATCAGTGGTGTTCCTACAGGGGGGGCAAAACGTTACATTTTGCAGGACCCTGAACTCCTGTGTAACATGGTCCTTCCCCTCGCCTTCAGAGCCACAGGTGCCTTTTAAAAGAGGCAGACGGAGGGAAAGTCCATCTCAGATTACAAGCCATGATGGGTATAAGCAACCTCCTGATTCTAGAAGTAGGTTGCCTACAAGATGCCAGATGCAAGGGAGTGGCAATGGGATGCAGGCATTTTGTTGTCTTGTGTGCTCCCTGAGGCATCTGGTGGGCCACTGTGAGTTTTATGTTCTTAAGGCCTAGCTTGGGTTGCAAGTTATTTACCTCAGAATTTTACCTCAGAAATTTACCTCAGAATGCCAGATGCAAGGGAGTGGCAACAGGATGCAGGCATCTGGTGGTCTTGTGTGCTTCCTGAGGCATCTGGTGGGCCACTGTGAGATGCAGGGAGCTGGACTACATGGGCCTTTGGCCTGATCCAATGGGGCTGTTCTTATGTTCCACACAGAGCCAGAACAGGCTCTGATTGCACCTGGGGTGGGGCAGTAAAAAAAGATGTCACTGCGTCCTGCGCACAGCCTCTCCACATACTACTGCTTCCGAAATCGCTCCATTTCTGAGCATAGCAGAGAAGACAGGTTCTGTGCTCCAAAGAGCTTCCCAAAGAGCCAAGGTAATTTCCCCAGCACAACTGATAAGAAATGTCATTTCCTGATGCCAGGGGGTGCTTTTTTTCTGGGGGGGGGTGGAATGAGAGAGCAACATCCTTCCTCCTTTGTACTGCTGCTATCAGAGCAGTAAGTCATGAATTCAGGGAAGCGGGAAGGAGTTTTGGATTTTACTTTGCCTGCTCAGATTGCAATCTGAGCTGGAGATTTCTGCATCTTGCAGAGAAGGAGGGGTTCAATTAGGAAAAGAGCCCCCCAAGCCTGCCCACCCCCGCCATAGGACCTACAGCCCTAGAGGTTATGTTCTGGACTTGTCAGGGCTTGCCCTAGCTAAATGCACATCATTTTCTGGAGCACGTCCGAGGTCAGTAAACATAAATGTCTGAGCTTTGGGGGACTTTTAACTCTGCCTTTGCAGTTTTAACCGCCTTTGTTATTGTTCTCGTGGGTTGGACTCTTGGATTATCTCTCCGCTTGCTGAGCGTAAACTTCACGGCTTACCATTTCAGAGGTTTTTACACGTCCCTTAGGGTGACACCAAGGCAGACTGGCCTGTTCACACGCAGATGTTAAAGACACAAAGGGCAGAATCCTAACCCACTTTCCAGCCCTGGGGTAAGAGCTGTGCAATTCCGAAGTAAGAGATCAAACATTCCTCCCTTTGATTTTGATGTTTCGGTCTCGGCCTCGTACTACAAATATTAAGTAGTTCGATATTCACACTGACAATCCCTTGAATTTACTTACAAATCAATCACCATGAACTTCCCTCTATGAACAATATCCATCCCATCCATTCTGTGTCCTAATGAGGTCCCCCACCTAGAACAAACACCCCAAATATGGTAGGGCAGTCATGGAGGCCTCCCAGTGATGTCATCCGGGCGCGCCAGGAACCGGAACGCCCGGATGATTGGCAGCCCTCCGCCCCTATGGCGGAGGCCAGCCACGCCTCACTGCGCCTGGAATCGCTCCATTTCAGAGCGATTCGGATGCACGGGAGGGAGGGCGGGCCCAGAAACGGCGCACCCGTCCTCGGGAGAGGCGGCGTGGCCCAGGCCCGTCAGTGGAACTAGGGGAAAAGCGTACTGGCCCGTTCCGCCAGGATGACACCGCTGAGGCCTCCCCAAGGTAAGGGAATGTTTGATCCCTTATCGTGGGGCTGCATCACCCTTACCTCAGCGCTGGAAATTTGGTTAGGATTGCACCCTCAAGCTGTGGAACTTGTCAAGAAAATAATGAAGACGTCAATACTACTTTTAGTTTCTTCAAAGCTGTAGTTATTTTAAAATGTTGATATCCCACCTTCCTCTTTAAGAGAAGGAAGTTCAGAAAAAAAAAATGAAACAGGGGTGAGATTCTGGGCAATGCGTCGGCAGTGACGATGGAAACCGAGTCAGTGATGATGGAGACCAGAAAGAAAATACATATTTCTGACATGACGTCGACCCTCCAGTCTTTAGCCTCCATGTGCTAAGACATGAAGCAGAGCATACTTGTGCTGCAGATCAGCACATGACCTCAGTTGGATGCTGAGCGCATGACCGACATGGTGGTTCCACAAAAGCAAGGAACATCTGGTGTTCCTGGAGGGGCCGCTCACATGAAAAAAAAAATTGTGGTTGGAAAGCTGTACTATTCGCCCCCACCCCTTGCAAGGACAATGTGAAAATTAGAGTTATACCGACCAATGATTCCCAAACTGTGGGTCGGGAGGGACCCGCTAGCCTATTTCAGGTGGGTCGTGAAGCACCTGGAGCAGCCATATTGAAAATACGGGAAGATGGGATGCTGGAAAGGAAGAGGGCTGTGTGGTTGTTTTGCTGGTGTCAAGGTTGTAAATAGGCTTTCCCCCCCCTTTCCGATTCACTTTGCTATTGGAAACTGGCTGAGAAACCACCCAACTTCCTGCTGTGTTCTCAGGAAAGCAGCGGGCTCTGGCATCACAATGACGGCACTTCTGGCCGTGACATCACTTCCGGTGGGTCCCAGGGCAGGAAGGTTTTTCACTATTGTACGTAAAAGAACTATTGTGGACATAGGCCCAGTGGTGTCATTCAAATGATTTAGGAACAGGAACTCACTTTTGATTGGCACTTGTCGGGAACCCGGAACCAGCCACGGAGCCCGTTAGGATCCGGAACGCCTGTTCTGGTCCGTTCCCCCTGAATGACATCACTGCATAGGCCCCTTTAGCAGCTCTACACTAAAGATGGGGCCTGTCCAGTGGTGGGATTCAAATAAATTAACAACCGGTTCTTGCCCTGCACAGACAGGGAGCCATTTAACTTTTATTTATTTATTTATTTATTTATTTATTTATTTATTTATTTATTATTATTAGCCTATATAAATATATACTATATAAGCAGTATATAAATACTGTTTGATGATGATGATGATGATGATGATGATGATGATGATCAATCAATCAAAAACTATTTATATACCGCTTTGCAACACGAGTTCACAAAGCGGTTTACAGGCAGATAATGACGTTACATGGCTCCCTGTCCCAAAACGGCTCACAATCTAAAAAACGCAGAACACCCCCAGCAACGGCCACTAGAAAAGACACTGAACTGGGGTGAAAAGGGGCAATTGCTCTCCCCCTGATAAACATCAGAGGAACACCACTGGGAAAAAGTGCCTCTTGCCCAGTTAGCAGGGGATAAGTGGCCCCTCCCACCCACCATCAAAGTCATTCAGGGTCAGCGACAGCAACAGCACAGGCGCTCGCTTGAACCACACAGCTTCTCCTGCAGATTGCTTTCACTGCCTGGCATGGCTCCTACGGTGAGTGGGCGGGGCCACTTACACAATGCATTACAGTGCCTGCGGAGCTTACCGTTTTGCCGCCCTTTAGCTTCCTGCCCGGCTCCTTCACCAGTTCCTTCACAGGCCCGCTCCCCTGCCCCGCTGGGTGTGGGGCAAAACTTGCTGACTTGCAGAGAAGTGGGTGGGAGAAAGAGCTGGTGGAGGAACAGAGAAGCGGCACAGGAACTGCTGATTCTATTCATGGAGTTCTGGCCGAGGAGGCGCCCATTGTGAGCCAGCGAAGCAAGTGGATGCTCCAAAGCAAGGGGAGAATGCCCGAATGGTCACTTATGTGCTGCTGCTCTGCGGAGAGGGAGAGAGAGGCTTCAATAAAAGGGCAACCCAGCTGGGGGATTAGCGGTGGAGCCTCATCGTGACACCTCCCCAGGGAGAAGACTCCGATTCGGCTGCTTTGAAAAGAGCGGGCATTCAGGCCCGGATTAACGGCTGGCTATGTCGGGGCCCGTGACGCATTCTGATGCCATCCCAGCAGGGTGGCGGTGACACACGGCGAGGCCCATTCACGCCCCAGGAACGTCTCCGAGCGGAGCCATCAATGGGGCCGTTTGTCAAGCCGGCCATTGTGCGGCGGCTGCCAAAAGGACAAGCAGCCTCCTCCGCCTTGCATCGCCGGAGGTCAAAGGTCAGGTGGCGACATCTCCATCCCTCGTGATGTCTCCGCTCCGTGAGCCCACAGAGGCCGGGGCAGAGGAACCTGACAGGGCATGTCGTTACGGGGCGAGAGAACTGGGGTGGGTGAGTGGGTGGGTGGGAAGGGGTGGCTGCTGCTGCCTTCCCCGGAGACATAGGCGGTGATCAGACAGGATCTTAGCTCATCCACTTTCTGTCTCACGCCTGGGAGGTTTGGCAAGACTCCCGCGAGAGGCTTGGGAAGAGCATTTCATCCCGCCGCTCGCAAATCCCGATTGCCGCCGTGCGAACTGATACGATCCTGTTTTATGGGCTCGCGGAGCGCTTCGTCCTTCCTAAAAGTCGCAGGTGGTCCGAGCTCGGCAAACGGCTCCCCGGGAGCGGAATCTCTTGCGGATGGTTTTTGCGGCTTTTATCCCCGGGGCTTGTTGTTTTAAATTTCAAGTATTTCAATATGGTTTTTAATTATTGTTTTTAAATGTCAAATTGTGATTTTATTGTACTTTAATGTTGTAAGCCGCCTTGGGTGCCCATGGGGCAGAAAGGCGGGATATAAATTAAATTAAATTAAATTAAATTAAATTAAATTAAATTAATAATAATAATAATAATAATAATAATAATAATCTGATCCCGTTGCCTTTCCTCCAGCCTCGGCATGCCTTTCAATACATCTTCTGATCTGCGGGGGTCCCTTTGGGCTACATCGTATTTACAGCATGGGGAGGACAACACTGCTTCCTGTCCTGTGCCCCGGAGTTTGGTTTGTAGGAAAACACACACCACACACACAGAGAGAGGGACGGGGAGCTGTATACATTTCAGTAGTTTGCTGGCATCTCATTGCTTGGGGTGTGCTTTTTTGGGCGATACTTTTCCCCAAAATTTCTTGATTAAAATAACAAATTGTGGTGTTATGTGTTTTTATTCTACGTTCTCATTCCAAGTTCTCATTTTTATTAGTTTTAAATGCTTTCAAAGTGTGCTAGGCAGATGATACAGGTGATATAGTGTCAGCAGATGCAGCCACAGTATGATTTCTAATTGGAAAAATAATCTATTTTAATTTCTGGAAAATACCTTAAGTATACCTTAACGTACCTTAAGTACCAAAATGTGGTGTTTTGTGTTTTTATTCAGATGTTTTAACCCCCAAAAGGCAGTTTTAACCTCTGCTAACTGGGCAAGAGGCACTTTTTCATGTAGTGTTTTGCTTCTGATGGACTAGATGGGCCTTTGGCCTGATCCAGCAAGGCTTTTCTTATGTTCTTAGGAAGGCCGGCCCATTGTAAGGTGTACTGGGCATGCTGCCTCAGGAGCCAGCCCTGCTAAGGCGATAAACTGCTTCAGACCCAAAGGGGTCATAGGTCATCTTTTCATGTACCTGTAAACCAAACAAGAGGTACCTTCTTGCTTTTTGAAACCAGTGGAGACCTGGCAACTGCAGAATACACAAATACCTCTGTTGGAGGAGGCCCTGAAGCAATGGGTAGTTGAGTGTGTATATGCCCAGTAGCAAATTCATGAGGGAGCTGCAAGATATCCCAGTGGCCCCTTCTTTCTGGCTCTCCCAGGTGCCGCCATCTTGGCTGGGCCAAGATCGCGCTAGGCTCATGAGATCTCAAGATCTTGTGCTATTCTTGTGAGATAGCATGAGATCTAGAGCAGTGATGTCATGCAGGGGGTACGCGGGGGTACGCGAGTACCGGTTTCTAGGATTACGGCTGGCCCCGCCCATTCGCCCGCCCACTTGTCGACTCCACCCCCTGCAACGTTTGAATTTCCTGCATGTTTGAGTTGTCTGCATGTTCTCAGAGCCAGGCAGGCAGGCAGGCAGCGAGCAGAGCCTTGCCTTGCCTTGCCACTGAAAAATGAGCTGCTCTGGGGTTGCTCTCGAATACTTTTGGAACTGTTGGGTCACTTTAACATGATGCCAGTCCTCCTTAACATGTTCTGGGGGTGCTGTGGAATACTGTTGCAATTGTTGGGTCAGTTTAAAATTGAGGCCTCAAAAAGGGCTTTTTTCATGTCACTTCCTGCCACGACATCACTTCCGGCTTATGACGTCACTTCCGGTGGGCGGGTCCCGACACGTGCCAATCAAAAGTGAGTACCTGTTCTTAAATCATTTAGATGACACCACTGATCTAGAGGGTCGTTGCTGGCAGCTGGTCATCCTCCCGTCGTGGCACAGCACCACCGTGACAGGGCATCGTGAAAGAAGGTTGCCGCGACCAGGTTAAATTTGGGGACTGTTGCCTTGAAGGCAAACTCAATGCAGAAGTCTTGCTCCCAAATCATGAAATGGCAAACCAGCACACAGGCTATTATGGCATAGGCAAGTCAGAGAAGGGGACAGAAGAAAGTGCCAAGCATCTCTTAGAAATAGTTTATTTTATAAAAGGCGAACAATACAAAAATATAAAAATAAATATTTTGCAATAATTACGCGTATTTGCACGTTTTGCGCACGATTCTTTTAGAAGACATTTGAAACAGCACGACGGGGCACCCCATTGCCTGTTCCTGTTCAAGGCACATTGTCTACCCTGTTGCAGTACACCAAATAAATAGGCTCTCTAACAATAAAAATATTATTATTATTATATATTAATAATAGCAATAGAAATAATCAGAGTTCACATCTCACAACATTCAGTACCCTTGCAGCAACACTGTGAAGGAATGAAGTCCTGGTTTCGCCCTCCTCCCTTGCTCTTTACATGCGAGGAGAAACGAAAATGGGATGCCCAATTGTGAGGCTGGTCATCCAACTCCAACCTCTGATTATCAAGCAGGAGAGGAATCCACGAGAGGTCAGTCAAGTGCCAGTGAGTTCCAGCGTTCCTTATGTCCGGCCTCAGCCCTCCGCCGTGTTGCTCTGCTCAGCCACAACTTCCCGTTGTCTGAGATGGAGCACCAATTACTTGCCCCACCGCTGCATGGCTGGCCATCTATGAGGCCAACTGAGATGGGCGCCTCAGGAGCAATGGGCAAGGGGTACCCATTTACATCAGCTACTTGCTTCCACTAATCCTCCTCCTCCTCCCCCAACTTTCTGAGTTGGGAAAAGAGGAGAGGAGAGCAGTGGGCTAGAAGACTGGAAGAACAGAAGCTGGTCAGGCAGGGGCAGAATGGAGCAAAGACGGAACTGCAGAGCAGAGGAGCATCTCCACTTTTGCAGTCCATCACTCTCCTCCACACTTCCTCTCTGCCACCTCTTATTTTTTGCATGCGGGCAGTGGGAGAAACAGGAGGGCACTTGTCCCCACTTTATTACCTGCAGCAACATCTTCAGTTGATCTCCTCAATTAGCTGCTCTTGGCTGAAATACCACATTCATCGGTCAGTTGTTGTACACTCTTCCATGCTCTTTTTTGGGGAAGACGACAACAGACGCAGCCATGCCTCGTTGTCCACTGGGCTTCCGTTCCGGAACCCCCCAGTGGATACTGAAATCAGTGGATACCGAGATCAAAGACCCACTTTCAGGTTTCCTGTGCCTCCATTGTCACCCTAGAATGCATTGGGATGGATGCCGTACTGCATTCTGGGACTAGATGGGGTGACTAATGGAATCTAATGGAATGTAGGAAGGGAGGAAATGAGATTTTGGCACATTTTTCCTTGTTACATTTAAAGGTGGACCCTGGTATACCTGGTGAATCAAATCAGTGGATACCGAGGCATGACCTGTATATCTGCAGACCCCTGGACTTTCATTTTGACTATGGTTGGGTCTTAAAGTAGTCAATTTCACTCTGAGTGAACTTGACATTTTTCTCCCAAAGCAGGCAACACGAAGCTCTCTCCTTGTCCATTTCCACCATAGAAGAAGACACTGAAGTCAACATACCTTAATATGATTATAGTCATACTAAAAACTATAGTACGACTATAATCATACTAAAAATAAGTCCTCTGCTTAGAATAGACTCTACGTTACATAAGAAGAATTCCAAGCAATTCTTGTGTGGCAACATCCAAGAAAAAAATGCTACAAATTTTTTTTTAATACATATATAATAAATAGCACTTTTTGGAGAGCGTTCAAGGCACTTTCAACATATCTGATCTTCTCACAATCCTTAGGAGAAGTTTGTACAGTAGGCCAGAATGGTTATCATCTGCAAAATTGCAGACTAATAGCACAAACCTAAAGTGGAGTTAGGTCGGCCCAGTTAGGCCAGCAAAGTTTGGCTGGCACAAGGGACACTGTAAAGCGCATTTGGACCACTCTAGGAGTGAGGGAGGATGGTGCACATCTGTATGCTGACCTCTCTTATTCCAAGAGTGGTAGAAACACGCTTTACAATATCCCTTGTGCTGGCCAGACTTTGCTTTATTTACCTCATATTTACCTCAGAATTTTACCTCAGAAATTTACCTCAGAATGCCAGATACAAGGGAATGGCGTTTGGACCACTCTCAGAGTCAGGGAGGATGGCACACGTCTGTGTCTGGCCTCTCTGATTCCAAGACTGGTATAAACACGCTTTACAATGTCCCTTGGGCTGCCCAGACTTTGCTTTATTTACCTCATATTTACCTCAGAATTTTACCTCAGAAATTTACCTCAAAATGCCAGATACAAGGGAGTGCCATTTGGACCACTCTCGGCATCAGGGAGGATGGCGCATGTCTGTGTCTGGCCTCTCTGACTCCAAGAGTGGTCCAAACATACTTTACGATAGCCCTTGTGCTGGCCACACTTTGCTGGCTTAGTTTATGCCGGCCTAACTCCAGTTTAGGATTGCACCCTAAGAGACTGAGAGGCTGTATGCCACAATACATTGCAGTCCTATGCAGGTGTACTCGAAAGTAAATCCCATTGTGTTCAGTGGGGCTTACTCCCAGGAAGGTGTGCATAGGACTGCAGCCCTAGCAAGCTCATGGATGGAGGAAGCTCCAATTAGGAGCTTTTGGTCTCTTAACTAAGATGCTATGCTAGTGCTTCAAAAGTGCAACACACGCTTCTGATGTCCTTGGCTTGTTTCCCTCTCTCTCAGTATGGGAGGATCGTAGATTGTAAGCCAAGGTTTAACATCTCTCTCCCTCACTTGTAAAATACATATCTTTCATCCCACTGGAAAATAAAAGTCTTCATCTGGTCCTGCAGACAAGAGCTATAACTCCCAATAAATATTAAATTATCTGAGACAAACTATTAAATTATCACAGCAGCTGGGATCAAGTATTTCTCCCTCACCTCCGCCCTGCCTTATGGTCTAGAGCATCCCACGTTGTATCTTGTTCCTCTCTTCCTTCCTGTACCCATGCTTTTAATTTGCTAAGGTGCTAGGCAAAGCAGAATTCAAAGACCCACGAAAAACACGCACATGCGGGCCCACACACGCGCGCACTCAAAATCACTGAGATTCAAATAAATATTAGGGTGACCGCAACAGGGCAGCCGATATTAAACAATAATGAATAGATAAATAAATAAGGAAGGGTATCGTGAAATGCTCCTGGGATTGGGGGGGGACCCTGGGGTTGCTCTTGAAGGTGCAGGGAAGAAGGTGGACTGATTCCTACAATTAAGAGGGATGCTGGATCGACCTCACCATGCAGGGCCGGCCTTAAGCCCATGTGACCAATGTTGTCACATTGGGCCCCACGCTTCAGGGCGCCCCACACGAGCAGGACGAGCATATTGCCTGCAGCTGCTGCTGGGATCTCTATGGGCTGTAAGTCAGTGGGGCGAGCAGAGCAGCTTTCCCATGGGCCCTCCCACCTGCCTCTGAACAGCCCCAAATGGGCCACCTGGAAACAGCTGGCAGTGACGTTATCATATAACCACCAACTATTTCCATGCGCCATGCTTTGCACGCAGCATCAACGGCACTCTGCTTGGTGAGTGGGGGGCCCCCACAGGGAGGGTGAGGGCCCCCCTCAGGAATGCCCCACATTGGGCCCTGCTGCTGCTAGGGCCGGCCCTGCCACCACGGGTTAGGTGGGGAGATTTTTTGAGGGAGGATGGAGGTCTTCGGTCAGGACGGTCGCGGCATGATTAGCCAACCAAACCGAAATGCAGTGCCCACCGTGGATCAGGTTTTTCCTCGTCCCCCATCTCTCCTTTAGTCCTTGGCTTCAGATCCCTGAGTTTCTCCAAAGAAGCCGGGAGACGTGGGTGGATCTCATACCTGCCTTGAGCATGGACCCAAGGTGTGAGCTACACTGGCGATGACATCTTTGTACCACCGCAGCACCTGGCAGCCGTACTGCTTTTTCAGGAAGTTGCTCTCTGTGTCCGTGCTTTTGCCATAGACCACGTCTACGTGGGGCACTTTGTAGACAGAGCACAGCAAGCAGGAGAGGTTATTCATGAGGCCCCGGGTCAAGCTGGTGGTGTTATTGAGGCGTTCCAGCAGACTGGCGTTCTCTGTGATAACAATCTGATCTCTGCTGATGTTGCCCAGGGAGGCGTTGAGAAAAGCTGAAATCTTGTACAGGGCCACCAGCATCTCCTTATTGATTGTCTGGTTGTCAGGGAAAGGGGGGAAGGAGTGGTTAGTGGGGCATAATTTGTCCAGTTTCTGCTTGTCGTCAAACGGAGTGCGTTGGCATTTCAGCTGTTCGAGAGAAAGAGAGAGAAAGCAGTCAATTTGGGCCAACGCAAATGTTCCCATGCATGTCTTATCCCAGTAGCAATGTATGGCTGTGAGAGCTGGACCATAAGGAAGGCAGCGCGCCGAAGCATAGACACTTTCAAATTACGGCTCTTGAGAGTCCCTTGGACTGCGAGGAGATGCAATTGAACAATCCTACAGGAAATCAAGCCTGATAGCTCCCTGGAAGGACAAATCCTGAAGCTGAAGCTCAAAGACTTTGGCCACCTCATGAGGACTCTGTAGAAAAGACCCTCATGCTGGGCAAGACTGAAGGCAAAAGGAGAAGTGGGCGGCAGAGGATTAGATGGTTAGACAGTGTCACCAAAGTGATGAACATGAAATTGGGCGAACTCCAGAATCTAGTGGAGGACAGGGAGGCCTGGCGTGCTGTGGTCCATGGGGTTGTGAAGAGTTGGACACGCCCAGTGATGTCATGCAGGGGGAACGCGGGGGAACTCAGTTCCACTAGTTAAAATTAGGGCTGACTCCGCCCACTTCACTTTCCTTCCTCCCCCCTCCCAATTCCTCTGCAAAGAGCTTTTCTTCTTGGTTGGCCGGCACTCAGAGGCTTAAAGGGAGCGACTCCGGATTCCTAGGGGGGTGAAGGCAGTGATATCATTCAGGGGGAACGGACCAGAACGAGCGTTCCGGATCCTAACGGGCTCCGTGGCTGGTTCCGGGTTCCCGACAAGTGCCAATCAAAAATGAGTTCCTGTTCCTAAATCATTTGAATGACACCACTGGACACGCCTTAGCGACTGAACAACAACAACAACATCTTACTATCATCACTTGGCTGTTTTGATGTGGGCAGGTAGCAAATGGGAAATGCAACATGCTTTCAAATGCAAGATGCCATTGCATGTCACCGATCAAACTAGGTTGCAGCACTAACTGCTACTGTATGTCGATTATCAGATTGGTAATTGATAGAATTGACTACATAGGCCAACACACATTTTGCGCTCTTAAAAGTTAGACCTATTCCTGGCCGGGGGGTGGGGGGTTATTCCAAATATTGCATCAGTTTTGCCCTATCACGGCTAGCTTTGGAGACATGTCACAGCCTCATGGCTTCCTCAAAAGGAAGCTATTTGAACCATTTACTAAAAGGGCTATGCCATATCTCCAAAACTAGACATGATAGCACAAAACTGATAGAATTTTTGGAATCAGGAGCCCCAAATTCATATCAAACCACCATAATTTGGGGGGGGGGACCACATTTCTCTGACCCTCAATTTCACAGGCCTGTGCTACTAAACAAATCTATTTTGAACATGCCAATAAACCAGGGAAGTGGCTGAGAAAGGAGAGAGAGAGAGAGAATAGACTAATTTCAAAATTGCAGGAGGGAGCCTATTTTGTTATTACATGTTATTTATGTTGAATATTTGTCTTACACATCTTTCAGGATCTCAAAAATTGCTGCTGAAATTCGGCCTCAAGCAATAGTTCAAGTGGATTTCAAGTGAATTTCAGAAAATCTCATTGAGGGAGACATCTTTGGAATCTTGGAGAAAAGTCAAGGAGGTTTAATTTGACCACCAAAATTCCTCAGATTCCTAACACGGTAGGATTGCCCCCTAATTTTGCCTAAAGCTCAGTGAAAAGAATGTAAAGCTTTTAGATGAAACAGCTGAGGAATTTTGAGGACACTTACAAATGTTTTGAGAGGTGGAGTAAATTTTTCTTAAGGGGCAGGTTGTGACTCTGCTGAGGCTACTGCAGTATGCAAACTTATTTACAGGTAAATCAGGTGATTTGGTTGGTTAATGAGCAGGTGGGGTTGATTCCACCCTGAATTTCATCTTGAAATTGGCTTGAAATTGATTTTAAGCCAATTTCAGGAGCCGTGCTGATTTCTGAGATGCTGAAAAGAGATGTATGCTAACTCGTTTAAGAAAAGAATGTCATTCAATAAACACAATTATTTGCCTTGATTAAATCTTCTATTGCATATTGATTTTGGCAGGGGGGAATAGGAATGTTTTGGGTTTCTTTTTAATTTGTTGGTTTTGCAGGAAGCTCAACATAAAAAAAAACCTAAGATCATGTCAGCCACCCCCATCACTTCCTGGCAAATAGAAGGGGAAGAAATGGAAGCAGTGACAGACTTTATTTTTCTGGGCTCCAAGTTCACCACAGATGGTGACTGTAGCCATGAAATTAAAAAAACGTTTACTTCTTGGGAAGAAAGCTACTTCTTGGGAAGAAAGCTATGGCGAACCTAGACAACTTAATAAAAAGCCGAGACATCACCCTGACAACAAAGGTTCACATAGTCAAAGCTATGGTTTTCCCAGCAGCAATGTATGGATGTGAGAGCTGGACCATAAGGAAGGCAGAGCATCGAAGAAGAGATGCTTTCGAATTATGGTGTTGGAGAAGACTTGAGAGTCCCCTGGACTGCAAGGAGACCCAATCGGGCAATCCTACAGGAAGTCAAGTCTGATTGCTCCCTGGAAGGACAAATCTTGAAGCTGAAGCTCCAATACTTTGGCCACCTCATGAGAAGAAGAGAGGACTCTTTAGAAAAGACCCTCATGCTGGGAAAGTTGGAAGGCAAAAGGAGAAGGGGGCGGCAGAGGATGAGATGGTTAGATAGTGTCACCGAAGCGATGAACATGAAATTGGGCTAACTCCGGAAGCTAGTGGAGGACAGGGAGGCCTGGCGTGCTACAGTCCAGGGGGTCGTGAAGAGTTGGACACGACTTAGCGACTGAACAACAAATACTTGCATGGTCATCTTCGAATGCAGCTATTTTCTACCTTTCCCATCAAACAGCAAACTGTTTTTGGACAATTGACAAGGCACACCATGCTGCTGATAGGGGACTCACATCTCCCAATACCCCTACTAATAAATGGACCTCCCCCAAACTCGCACAGCATACCTGTGGACCATTCACAGCACATCAATGTGCTGCAACACACTGCTGTCCTAATGCCTGTAGCATTGAGTAGTGCCATGTTCAATAGAGAGATATTATGTTTTGTTGTTTGAATTAAAACAGTAGTTCTCAAATGTTTTCGCACCAGGACCCACATGTTAGAATGGCACTCATGTAGGGACCCACAGGGAGTGATGTCATTGACCTGGAAGTGATGTCATACCCGGGAGTGACATCACCAAGCAGGAAGTGCCATCATTGTGACATAGTAAAATGACATTCCTGGAATGCAAACTGGCATTCTTAGAGTGTAGCAATTGCACAATCATGACATATCCCTGACAAAAAAGCAAGATTAGGACAAAACATTATGTAAAAGTACAAATTTTAAAAAACAAATTTTAAAAAACTCTCACTTGAAAATTCAAACGGCGACCACTCACAAAAGGAACACAGAGTCAGGTCTGCAGCTTCCAAAATGGCTGCTCCCAGCTTTCCATGACCCACCTGACATCAGAGTGGGTCCCAAGTGGGTCCCAAGTGGGTCCCAAGTGGGTCCCAGACCACAGTTTGAGAAACGCTGGTTTAAAACATGGAAGAATCAGGAAATTTTAATATATCTGTGCAACTTCAGAAACACAACCAGGTAACCTGGAATTCCAAAATCCTGGAAGAAATTCACATAAGGAGCATTTAAAAAAAATAACGTGCTCAAAGTTGCATACTGCTGGAATATGGATGTGACTTATTGCGCACTTGCCAGAGAAGGTTAACCGACTGGCCACAAAGCTGGTGTGTGTGTGTGTGTGTGTGTGTGTGTGTGTGTGTGTGTGTGTGTGTGTGAGAGAGAGAGAGAGAGAGAGAGAGAGAGAGAGAGAGAGAGAGAGAGATTAACACTTACGTAGAAATCGAAGAGATCTTGAGCAGACATGTTCAACCGCAACACCTGGCATCGAATCTGGTTCAGGACCTTCTCCTTTTTGCACAGGTGGGTGTTCGGACACATCGGGCTGTGATGCCTTACGAGCAGAGGTTTCCCAGACGCCAACCTACACTGCACGACTAGTAGCATCAGCGTAACTCCTGTTTGGAGGAAAGGGAAGACTCGGTGAGTTTTGTGCTAACCGTACAGATGGATGCAGCATTAAACTGAAGACTATGAAGGAAAGGCTTGGAACCAGTGGTAAGAATACAGTAAGGAAAGGCTGGTTTTCTCATCAAGCAGTGGTGTACAAAGAGAGCCCCAGGTGCCAAGCTACAGGAGGGGGGGGGGTCTGAGAAGCTGTCCAGGATGGCAGCATTTGGTGGGGGGCACTCTGGCTGCAGCTGAAACTTGGCTGGTGTTGTCTAACCTCCCACAAGAGAAGCATGTTCACTATCCCTTATCCAGTGATGTCATGCACCCACTACGCACCACTACGCGAGTACCGGTTCCTAGAAGTTGAGCTGGCCCCGCCCACTCGAAGCTGGCCCTGTCAGCTGGTTGGCTCAGCAGCTGTGCATGCATACTGCATGCCCGCAGCCGTTGCCTGCACTTTCTGTGAGGAGGCAGGCAGGCAGGCAGTGTGGTGGTGGTGGCATCATGACATCACTTCCGGCTATGACCTCACTTCCTGACACAACATCACTTCCGGCTTATGACATCACTTCCGGTGGGCGGACCCCAACGAGTGCCAATCAAAAGTGAGTACCTGTTCCTAAATCATTTGGATGACACCACTGCCCTTATCCCTGACTGCTTGGCATGGAAAGGTGTCTGGATCTTGGATTTTTCTGGATTTTGCAATAATTGCATATAGTACATGTAATGAGAAATGCTTGCTCTTTTCACAGTTACCCATTTAGAGCAGAGAACAGGACTTCCAGCCTGTATGTAGGAATCCGCCCAAGGCCTTTCTACAGAATTTTTTTTTTTAAGTCTTGGACAAAGATCTCTGGATTTTGGATGCCCAGAGAAGGAATCATTTACCTGTATTGATAGATACATCTGAAATTTGGAAATTAATGGGGAGTACCTGGTCCTGTCACCTCAATCTATTTTTCCCCTCCCTCCCTCCCTCTGCTATGGTTCCGGCTTTTACAGCTGGGTGCATTCCCCCCTCCTCTTTCTCTGCTATGCTTCCAACTTTTACAGCTGGGTGCATTTTTTTCCCCTCTCCGACCACCCACTGCAACGCTCTGTCTGCTGATCCCGGCTTGCCCTACCCAGCAACGTCACTAGAATTCCCCTTTCAGCCGGCGAGCCAGGAGGCAGCCTTCCCAAATTTCATCATGCGAACCACCAAGAGGCGAAGTGGTTTTCCACCGCGATTATTCGCTCCGCATGTCCTCCTCAGCTCCGGCTCCAGTCTGAAAGCCAAACTGCCGCTATGGGGGCATGTTCAGGAAACTTTCTCCTGCAAGCTGGTTGGCCTTCGAAACAGTGATCATATCAAGGCAGGCTTCTTATCATCACAACAGCAGCAATGCCCTAAGGACTCGGCAAAAGGGAAAGGGAACAAGTCTCGGCTTGTTTTGTTCCTACCTAACCCTGTCGTCCAAGATGCTCAGAGCATTTGAGCCTTGCAACAAGGCTACAACCTGGGAGACAGGTGAATGGCTAGTGGGCACGAACATACACAACGGTCTTTTCCAAGGTTAAACCACTTGTGCCTCTAGCCCCGACTGTCAGCAGCTCTCTTGCTCATTTACCTGGATCGTTTTACCTGGAGACACTAAGCTTGAACCTGGGACTTTGTGCATTTAAAGCATGTGACCCATCATTGAGCGGCATGCCCTTCCATCCATTACACTAAGACTGGATCTGTTCTTTACATGGCAGTCTTGTTTCTGCACAGATTTCCATGTGCCCAAATCTTGAATGACAGGCACATGTCCTTAAAATGCTTTCACAAGAACATTAGAGGCCTGCTGGATCAGGCCAAGGGCTCATCTTGGCCAACTTCCTGTCTCTCCCAGTGCCCCCCCCTCAGATATCTCTGAGGGCACACAAGAAACCTGCACCCTGTTGCTACTCCTTTGCACCAGGTACTCAGAGATAGGCTACCTCCGAAACCCAAAGGTTGCATACAGTTGTCGTGACTTGGAACCCGTGATGGACCTTTCCCTCCATCAATTTGTCCCTTCTGCTTTTTAAAGGCGTCTAGGCCAGGTGCCATCACCACATCCTGTGGCAAGGAGTTCCACAGGTTAACTACGTGCTGGGTACAGAAATATTTCCTTTTCAAAACAGGCTTCTGTCATTCACATTTCAGGTGACATCCAACAGCTGCAGAAAGTGTGATGTCCCTTAACAGGGATTTAGACCAGGTTTCCGACATCCATCCTTAAGGGCATGTCTACACTGTAAGCATCTACCCCTGTTATACTAGCTCATAGCTGCCAACGTTTCCCAAATGGATCCTGGGAATTGTAGTCTCTCGCTCTCACCCTCTTCACAGCACTACAATTCCCAGAAGAGAAAAAAGAGTGTGCACTTGTATGAAGCTAAACAAGTCTCTAAGCTGCCTGGATGAAAAAATGCCTGGAAACTACAGCTAAGTACCAAAGGACTCCATCTTTTACTTTTTACTTTTTTCAAAAACCTTGTCTTAAGTGTCTTAGCATCATTAATTCACCATCAGAGGATCCCTTTCAATACGCTATTGCTCTAGCAGCTGACCTCTTGCAAAGCTTATCTTGCTTATTCCGTTTGCACCACTTAGGAAAGTTCAGAGAAGGCACAAACACTGTATAGCATCAATTCAGACAGCACATGATCAGAATGGGGGGGGGGAGCCCAAGCAACAGACAATCTGAAAAAGCAGTCAGAAAGGCAAGAATCCCAAGAGAGCAGAAAAAAATATCTTGCTGTACTGTTTCCCCAGCAGCCAGAAAGAAACTTTCAAAAGCTCTATTGTTTGTGGCAAAGCTGTTGAGCAGAACTATCCCCACACTGGCATAGTCTTCATTGACTGCCACCAAAAGTTCAAGGGAAAAAGGAAAGAGGAAGACCAATGTTCAAAGCCAAGCGTTGGCACTGAAGAACTTTGATCCTCAAGCATGCTGGTATTCTGTGAGCCTGAATACTTTGCTTGTCCGTCAGGCTCCTGGCAAGAAAGCGCTATATAAATATTCTGAAGGATCGCAGCACCACCCTTTCAAAAGCGGGGGAGAAAATGAAGAGTTGGAGAATAAAGGAATTACCTGCAAGCATGGCTTTCCCAGTAATCTCCATCCTGGAAGGGTTTAATAGAGATGTCTGTCGATAGGGTGGTTGGCTCAATGAGTGATGTTCATACTGGAGATGTCACCAGTTATATACCGGGAAGCCTGTGTTGTAAGAAGGGGAGGGAGGGAAGGACTCAAAATAAGTGTAAGGATTTCATTGAAACTTCTCAGAAAGTTTTTTTTTTTTTTTAAGGGCTGATTGCTTCTATTGTGGTTTACTGGTTTCTTCCCCCCCTCTGAAAATGGGCCCCCCCCCCCACGGCCAGGGCATGGCTCATCTCTGATTGTTCAATGCAAATGCAGTGGGTTGATGTAAAAAAAAAAAAAAGCCACCCACCATTCAGAAAATAGAAGATCAACCCCAGGGGAGGAACCAGAGGGCCGTGCATACAGACATCATTGCATAGATAATGAAGCTGCGAGTCACAGGAAAGGAAAAGAACTGTCAACTCGGAGGGTGACATCATAGGTTCCCTCCCCCCCCCTCCTGCCCCGCAGGCCACTTTCACTTTTCTAGCCAGTGATGTTCCCCTGGAATTCCCTATTCACTTTCTCTGGCATTTCAGGCAGGGGGGTGGGCAGGGCATAGAAAACACCCCCCACCCACCCCTGGCCGTTGTCTCATTTCCAGGTTATCAGAGTCAAAGAGCAAACAGGAGACGGCGGAAGCGTTTGAGTGGGCTGCCAAAAACCACCAGGAACGTATATTGAAATGTGCGTGCCGGCACGTGTTGTTCGAAGGCGAGACTGAGCGAGAGAGCAGCACAGCCCCCTGGTGGTCATTTTGGCAGTGCAACGGTCCCCAAAGCTGGTGCCCCTTTGCGCATTGAACGTTTCTGACTTCGATGGGAGGCGTTTGGAAATACATTCACACAAACTGAGCACCTTGAGATGAAGCCTGCATGCTGGCAGTGCTCTTGAGAATCAATGGGGGGATTTATTATCGTCATCATTCATTCATTCATTCATTCATTCAAATAAAAACACAATCAGTAGAGCAAAAAGGTGGCACAAATATCATTGACTAGTCTTGTTGGTCTGAGACAGGTCTCCACCGGATGCCTAGGTATCAACCAAATATCTTTACTTAGGGCAAGGGGACAAACGTCCCTGCTCAGATGTCCCTCCAGCCTGCTCAGGTCCAGCATAGGATCCAACTGTAGCCATGGGTTATTGGGTTGGATAGGATTGGGCCTTTAATTAATGCTTTTCAAAGTTGCTGCTTTTAAAACAAACAAATGCATAATTGCTTTGGAAGGTAAAGGTTTCCCCACGACCGAGTGGTCTAGTCGTGACTGACTGTAGGGGGCACTGCTCATCTCCGTTTCTAAGCCTGTAGAGCCGGCGTTTGTCCGAGGACGAGTTTCTGCGGTCATGTGGCTAGCATGACTCTACGCCGTAGCACACAGAATGCCGTTACCTTCCCACCGAAGTGGTACCTATTTATCTACTTGCATTTTTTACATGCTTTCGAACTGCTAAGTTGGCAGGAGCTGGGTCAAGCAACGGGAGCTCACTCCATTGCATGGTCTCGAACTCCCAAACTTCCGGTCAGAAGGCCCAGCAGCAGCGGTTTGACCCGCAGCGCCACCCTGTCCCTAAAGAGATACGGAAAGCTTAATTCTGATGTTTCTGGCAATCCATTCAGAATTCAGTTTGCTTTTCAGTTTGGCTTGGGCACCATAACATTTCTAGATAGTCTGTTTGCACCCCGGCCCCCATCCTACATTGGAGTGGAGGGTGGGAAGGATTTTTTTTTTAATGCAGAGATCAGAAATTCTCAAACGGATGAAAATTCAAGGATTCCACTGCATTGCAGAAATCTTGAGGTAGGAATTTTGACGCTGTAAGAGGAGGCTGGCAAGAAGGAAAAACGAGTTGACCACAGGGTGAGAACAGGGAAGTCACAGTTACACAATTGCGTCAAAATTGAATGCAGCGTAGAAACAAGAAAGGCGCATCAGGACGAGCACTTGGTGCAAAAGATGTTTTCCCCTCTCCCTGAATTCCCTGTCATTGTCATCCCCAAATGGTCAATTCCAGACTTCTAATATCATGCTACATTGTGCACTAATTCTCACTCCCATGGCCAAGTTCCTCGTATATTTTCTCATACATCCCATTCAGCAAACATTAAAGGCATATTTGTTGTGTATATTCTGCCCCAATAATTGCTTCCTGTTCAGCACAGCTGGGAGCTAGTGATGAATTGCCCCGTGATTGCTCCTTATCTTCTCAGCTACAGTTCACAGGTGGGAAGCCTTTAATTTCAGGTTCTATCACATTATTTTCCCCAGTTCTTTTTGTCTTTTTAATGAAATAGCACTACTGTGTTGTCATAAGATGCTTGCAAAGGAAGAATCTCCTACTGTACAATCCTAGGTAGCATCACTGATGCCCACTGCAGAAGCATAGCTATGCTTTGGCTATACCACAGCCATGTGCACCTGCCATTCGTTTCCATTTTCAATATTTTCATCTCACACCACACTGGTAAAGGTAAAGGTTTCCTCACGACAGAATGGTCTAGTCATGACCGACTGCAGGGGGCGGTGCTCATCTCTGTTTCAAAGCCTGCAGAGCCAGCGTTTTGTCCGAGGACAAGCTTCTGTGGTCATGTGGCTGGCATGACTCTACGCCATGGTGCACGGAACGCCGTAACCTTCCCACCAAAGTAGTCCCTATTTAACCACTTTCGAACTGCTAGGTTGGCAGGAGCTGGGACAAGCGACGGGAGTAGTAGACATTAAAAGTAGACTACTTCAGAATGCCACTTCAGAGTGCAGGGGAGCAGCCACAGGATGCAGATATCAATGTGGTGGCGCAGCGGGTTAAACCGCTGCTGCTGGGCTTTCCAACCGGAAGGTTGGGAGTTCAAGATTGCGCGACAGAGTGAGCTCCCGTTGCTTGCCCCAGCTCCTGCCAACCTAGCAGTTCGAAAGCACCTAAATGCAAGTAGATAAACAGGGACCACTTCGGTGGGAAGGTAACAGTGTTCCGTGCGCCTTGGCGTATAGTTATGCTGGACACATGACCACGGAAGCTTGTCCTTGGACAAATGCCGGCTCTTCGGCTTAGAAATGGAGATGAGCACCACCCCCTACAGTTGGGCACGACTAGACCATTCGGTCCTGGGGAAACAAACAAACAAAAAGCAGAAGATTTAGCCGAGAGGGTTAATGCCTCCGTTTGCCCGAAGATAACACCTGAAGATCTCAAGGTCGTGAGCTCGGGACTGCCGGAAGTCTCTGCGAGCAGCAGACCTTGGAAACTGCGGCTGATTAAGAGCTGAGTTTCAGCTGCCTCGTGGGAGGAGGAGTGTGCTGAAATCAGCTGCATCTCTGGTGGCAGCAGGGAAGCCTCATCAGCCAGCAGACGACAGACGGGTGGCTAAAGAAAGAAGGCTAAATCCAGAAAGAAAGATCTGTAGGAGTGTTGTTCTTGGAAGATAGAACATTCTGTAAATTGTAAAAACCTTCGGGTTTGTGAGAAAGTCTGCCTATGTAAACCGCCTTGAGTTCAATCATTAGAGAAATCTAGTGATATTAAGAAAGGCGGTATATAAATAAAATAAATAAATAAATGTATAAAATGCTCCCTGAGACATCTCCCTGAGGCATCATTTTTAACGATGGCTACACTAGGCGCTACCCAACCCACCTGAAATTAGCTCACAACCCACCTGGTGGATCCTGACCTACAGTTTGAGAAACACTTTCCTACTCCGTTTCATGTGCCTCCCAGCTCCTTTAAAAAAAGATGTGCGATGCAGGAAGCTGGGGTAGATGGTCTTTTGGCCTGATCCAGCAGGGCTACTCTTAGGTTCTTACAGTAACTTCTCAGTGGATTGTAATTTTTTTAAAAAAACCTCTAAATTCTGAAGTCTACTTAAAACCTCCCACTCCAATTCCAATCAGAGTGGAATTTTCCTGGGGGGGGAGGGTGTTTGAATCACACTTGGAGAATCAACCTTTCACCATTGTTGATGCGCATTCCATTTGTCCTGGGCATTACAGGGAACACAAAAATGTTCCTGATAGGCAGGTAATTGTGTGCTGGTCTTTGAAAGAACGCATTCTTGCCAAGTTGAATCAGAGATCCGGGCTATTGAAGGGAAACAGTATATCCCAATGAACTGCGTAAGGCAAAGGAAGCAGCCGTCTTGAGATGTTTGGACTCGCTCGCTGGTAGGCAAACCGCTGGCCAAACATTTAGGAAATCCAGGAATAAAAAAGAAGGATGAAGATTTGCATAAATGCAGGAAGAGGAAAAATGTCAGAGACAGTCAGTCATGCTGGTGTCACTGGCTTGGGGGAAGAAAAATCCATGCTCATTGCCAACACGAATACGTTTGCGGGCAGATTCTCATATTACACTATGCAGGCGAGGACATGAATTCTACAGTTGCCTTTCTTGTGTTAAATGTGCTCAGCTAACCAGGAGAGAGCCACATCCCCTGCCCCAGCATCAGAAGATCCCAGCAATGCAAAACATCTCATGTAACCTAACCCCTAACCCCTTCCCCATTGGCACGCTAGCATTATTCCTCCTGTTTCTGCTTCCTAGATTTTAAAAAATGGCTATTAGTCGTGATATTCAAGTGGAGCCTCCCTATTCAGATGCAGTCTACCAGATGCTGAAGAGAAACCCCAGGGGAAAGCTGGTGCCGTCCTGCTCTGTTTTGAGGCATTGCAGAAACACTGTGGAAAAGCACATGCTCGACTTCATAGACATTTGTCCATGTTGGCAAGGCTCTTCTTCCGTTGTGAGACGTGAAAGTCTGCAAAAACCTACAGCTTGAAAACATGAGAAAAGCCCTGCTGGATCAGGCCAAGGGCCCACCTGAGCTCATGTAAAACAACTTCTTCAAAGTAAGATACGTAGAACAGTGGTTCCCAAATGTTTTAGCACCGGGACCCGTGATGTCATGCAGGGGGTACGCGGGGGTACGCGAGTACCGGTTTCTAGGATTACAGCTGGCCCCGCCCATTCACCCGCCCACTCATCGACTCCGCCCTCTGCAACGTTTGAATTTCCTGCATGTTTGAGTTGCCTGCATGTTCTCAGAGCCAGGCAGGCAGGCAGGCAGCGAGCGGAGCCTTTCCTTGCCACTGAAAAATGAGTTGCTCTGGGGTTTTAACATGATGCCAGGCCTCCTTCACATGTTCTGGGGGTGCTGTGGAATACTGTGGCAACTGTTGGGTCAGTTTAAAATCATCTGAGGCCTCAAAAAGGGCTTTTTTCATGTCACTTCCTGCCACGACATCACTTCTGGCTTATGACGTCACTTCCGGTGGGCGGGTCCCGACACGTGCCAATCAAAAGTGAGTACCTGTTCTTAAATCATTTAGATGACACCACTGACCGGGACTCGCTTTTTAGAATGACAATCTGTCTGGGACCCACCGGAAGTGATGTCGTGGCCGGAAGTGCCGTCATTGTGACGCCAGAACCGGCTGCTTTCCTACGAAGGCAGCAATCAGTTGGGTTATTATATTTCTGAGCCGTTTTCCAACAGCAAAGTGAATCAGAAAGGGAAAAAAGCCTTGTTACAACCTTCACACCAGCAACACAACCACACAGCTCTCCTTCTGTCCAGTGCCCCCATATTTTCAATGATGGCTGCATGCACAAGGTGCCACCTGACCTACCTGAAATTGGCACACGACCCACCTAGTGGATCCTGACCTGCAGTTCGAGAAACACTTTTCTACTCCATTTCATGTGCCTCCCAGCAGCTTTTTTTTTTTAAAACTCACTAGTCCTCATTATGTATGTTGTTCTCGTGTCTAGTTTGGCCCTAAATTACACACAGTGTCCTTTAAGTTCTTAGACTAATCATGCAACTTGAGATGATGACATGATGATTAATAATGAGGAAAGAAGCACAGTATTGCATAGATCTCAACTGTTCTCAAGGGTTGGATTTCCCCCAGTGGTGTCATTCAAATGATTTAGGAACAGGAACTCACTTTTGATTGGCACTTGTCGGGAACCCGGAACCAGCCATGGAGCCCGTTAGGATCCGGAATGCCCGTTCTGGTCCATTCCCTCTGAATGACATCACTGATCCCCCCCCCAAATATGCAAAACAAAACAAAATCCTGGAAAAAACAGGTTTCTGGAAATTTTGCATCGGTATCCAGTGTCAGGAGTGATTTGATCACTCAATGACTCCCAGGACAGCCACACAGGCCCTTAAAGGTTTCCTGTTTCATCTCTGGGTGAATAGAGCATGCTCCTTAGCCATTTCAGATCGTATCAGGCACGCCTCCAGAAAGACAAAGAAGGGGGCACTCCTTCGAAAATTATTATTCTTGCAGATTCTTCACAAAAATTAAATGCTTTGGGGTAAAGGAGAATGAAGGGCACCTCCAATTTGAAGTCAGAACAAAGAGTGCCTTAGATTGTGGGGGATTTGCAGATTTGGATGGCATTGTCTCGAGAGTTTTGGCATGAGCCCAGAGGATTCTGCAGCTGTTTGACTTTCCAGTTTAGGGGTGGGGCGGGAGAGATTATCAGAAGTATGTCAGCTTCTGTAGAAACAGGAGTCAACTGGTCAGAGTTGATATGGAACTCATCTGCAGAGATAACGCCTCTCCATCATTGCTACCACACGGCCCCAGGGATTTGCTAAAGCGCTCTGCGAGCTCTTGGGCAAGACAGTTCCGGCGCTGTTGTGCTTTGCGTGCCACAAACGAAAATCCTTTGGCCATTCTCATGTCAAGGCTCAAGGGTCTGTTCTAATCGGCATCAGTCTTTTGACTGACGTAGAGCGCAATCCTAACCTGGAGTGAGGCCGGCACAGTGAGGCCAGCAAATTTTGGCCGGCACAAGGGACACCGTAAAATATGTTTGGACCACTCTCGGAGTCAGAGAAGCCAACACACAGATGTACACCATCATCCCTGACTTCAAGAGTGGTCCAAACGCCATTCCCTTGTATCTGACGTTCTGAGGTAAATTTCTGAGGTAAATATGAGGTAAATAGAGCAAAGTCTGGCCAGCACAAGGGATACCATAAAGTATGTCTGGACCGCTCTTAGAGTCAGAGAGGCCAGCACACAGACGTGCACAATCCTCCCTGACTCCGAGAGTGGTCCAAATGTGCTTTACGGTGTCCCTTGTGCCGCCCAAACTTTGCTGGCCTAACTGTGCCAGCCTCACTCCAGGTTAGGATTGGGATGTGAAGAGGTACCCTTGGCAGAATCCAGAAACATATTTTATTTTAAAACTTATTTTTTATGAAAAAGTATGTCAGGACCTTGGTATCCTGAATACCCATGGATACCCAAGACCACAGATAATGGAATCTGCAGGTGGGGTCTAACAGAAACTCTGGACATGGCCAAAGATACCTTCTGGTTTGAGGACCCAACTGGGCTAGGACAACTCCTGGACTCAGCATGGGCTGACTAGTGGTAACACATAAGAACATAAGAAGAGCCCGACTGGATCAGGCCAAAGGCCCATCTAGTCCAGCTTCCTGGATCTCACAGTGGCCTACCAGGTGCCTCAGGGAGCTCAGTAGACAACAAGATGCCTGCATCCTGTTGCCACGCACCTGGCATTCTGAAGGAGCCTACTACTAACATAAGGAGGTTGTACCACCCATCATACTCCAGAAGCTAGTGGAGGACAGGAAGGCCTGGCGTGCTGTGGTCCATGGGGTCGCGAAGAGTCAGACACGACTTACCGACTGAACAACAACAACAACCCATCATGGGACGTGGTGGCGCAGCGGGTTAAACCCCTGCTGCTGGGCTTTCCGACTGGAAGGTTGGGAGTTCAAGACTGCGCGACAGAGTGAGTTCCCATCGCTCGTCTTAGTTCCTGCCTACCTAGCAGTTCGAAAGCACCTAAATGCAAGTAGATAAATAAGGACCACTTCGGCTGGGAAGGTAACAGCATTCCGTGCGTATAGTCATGCCGGCCACATGACCACTGAAGCTTGTCCTCGGACAAACGCCGTCTCTACAGGCTTTGAAATGGAGATGAGCACCGCCCCCTACAGTTGGTCATGACTAGACCATTCGGTCGTGGGGAAACCTTTACCTTTACCTTACCACCCATCATGGCCTATAGGCACAATGGGCTTTTTCTCCAGAAATCTGCCCAATTCCCTTTTAAAGGCACCTACGCCTGATGCCATCACCACCTCCTGTGGCAAGGAGTTCCACAGCTGGGTAAAAAAGCATTTCCTTTTATCTGCTTTAACTCTCCCAACACTCAATTTGAGTGGATGTCCCCTGGTTCTGGTATTGTGAGAGAGGGAAAAGAACATCCCTCTATCCCTCCTGTGCATGACTTTGTATGTCTCAATCATGTTCCCCCCGCAGGCGCCTTTTTGCCAGACTGAAGAGCCTCAAACGCTGCAGTCTTTCTTCATAAGAGGGGTGCCCCAGCCCCGTAACCATTTTTGTCACTCTCTTCTGCACCTTTTCCAGCTCCAAAGTCCACTACCACAAATGTAGTGGTACCACCACCACCAGTCCCCCTTCCAAATGTACTCCACCATGTGGAGCTCTTACACCCAAGCTCTTGGTGTAAATCTGAGTAGGTCCAAGAGTGCATGTCAGGTCTGGAACAAGGGCACAGGACACTGGCGCTGCTGCTGTTATCCTCCCTGGCCTGCCCTTGTCACACCCCTGGCCTGGCCCAATCATAGCCCCAAATTCTCCCTCTGGCAACTTCTGAGGGTAGGAGGGGGTGCCATGGGAAATCCACTGCAGAGTTTTGTCCCAAGGCCCCCAAAAACATAGCACCAGCACTCTCACTGCTCTAGTCTAGTCTCCAGGGATAGGAAATAAAAGATAAAAGGAAATATTTTTTTACCCAGAGGGTAGTTAATCTGTGGAACTCTTTGCCACAGGAGGCGGTGATGGCATCTGGCCTAGATGCCTTTAAGAGGGGATCAGACGGATTTCTGGAAGAAAAGTCCATCGTGGGCTATAGGCCATGATGGGTTGGGCAACCTCCTTCTATTCATAGTAGGCTACTTCAGAGTGCCGGGTGCAGGGGAGTGGCAACGGGATGCAGGCATCTTGTTGTCTTGTGCCTCCCTGGGGCACTGGTGGGCCACTGTGAGATCCAGGAAGCTGGACTAGATGGGCCTTTGGCCTGATCCAGCAGGGCTCGTCTTATGTTCTTAAGTTTATTTGCACCATCATCTCACGCAGCAACCCCTTCCAAGGCACCCCAGAAGAACATGGGACATGGTTTGAAAACGACTGATGCCATTTTTTTTAATGCATGCAATAATCCAGGCTTAGTTATTAATACTGGTGTGGAACGTCACCAACCTAGAACCATGCAAGATTTTCCAGGAAAATATGCGAATTGAGAAGCTCTCCCTCCTCTGCAAATGAAACCAGATTTTGCAGTGCAATATTGGGTATGTTTACTCAGAAGTAACTCCATGGGGTTCACTGAAGCTTACTTGCAGGGAAAGGCACATCTGATTGCATTGTAGTTTTGAGTACCTTATCTCTCTTGTCATCTTGCTTATTCTCTACCAGATTTCATAGGAAATTACTGTATACAGTACTGAGACAGACCCTAATTCATCTAGCTCAATTCTTATCTTTACTGACTGCAACTTTCCAGGGTTTTTTGGGGTGGGGTGGGGTGGGGGGATCTTTCTTACCCATCTGGAGATGCCAGGAATTGAAACTGAGCATGCAAATATCTACTGACTTAGGGTGCAGCTTTAACCAGCTTTCTAGCACTGACGTAACGGTGTTCCATGCACTACGGCGTACAGTCATGCCGGCCACATGACCACGGAAGCTTGTCCTCGGACAAAACACCGGCTCTACAGGCTTAGAAACGGAGATGAGCACCACCCCCTACGACTAGACCATTCGGTCATGGGGAAATGTTTACCCTTTTTAGCACTGATGTAGCTGTGCCAATGGGGCATGTGCTGCATTCTGCAGTTGGGGGGCAAGCACAGAGGCCTCCTCAAGGCAAGGGAATGTTTGTTCCCTTCCTTCAGAGCTGTGTTGCCCTTACTCTGGCCCTATGGCCCCCTTCCTTTTGAGGTCTGCCCTCACTATTGGAATTTGAATTGTAGGTTCCTTGGGGCAGGGACTTACGTTAGGTCCCTCTAAACTGTAGCTGTACCAGTTTGGAGTGAGGAAGTGTAGGGAGATTTTGGCTGGGAAGCTCACATGCCCTCCAAGTAGCAAGATACCAATTACCAAGTTGCAAGATCCCAAGTACAAGATCCCAAGTAGTAAGATACCAATTACAAGGTATCTTAATAATATGATTAATGATGATGATGAAAATAATGATTTTGACATCTTTTATTGAGAGTTGCTAGTTACTAGAGATGGGAGAAAATGGTTTTGGTTTTTTTTTCTCATGGGTTTGGATGCTTTTATTTTTATTTATTTATTTTTCAGAGTTAGAAGTGCAGAAAGCAGTGTTATGTGTTTTTATTTAAAATTTTCATTACCCCCATTAAATAATTGCACTCCCTTGCACCGCCTGTTAAATAATTACAAAAACTTAATGCAATGGTTTTATATTGCACAGATTTGGGGTTTGTTTGTATACAAAAACGGGAAGTGCAAAAAGCAGCATCGTGTGTTTTTATGTCGTTGTCACAATTTGCTCCCAACATTAACAGTATCCAAACTTTCAGGGTAAAGGGATGTCACCTGCTTCTCCTTTGGAGCTCTTACATTAGGAGCCCTGGGAACCGCTAGTGACATTGTTCCCAAGTCCCCCTTGTACTCACAGAAAGGTGCCACCTGTATGAATTATATAGCGAGTCTTGGGTCAGCTGTGACCCTAAGGTGAATTGCCCATGCATGCTGTAGGGACTAGATGTATTAAAAGAATATCTGGAAGCACTCACGTTTTTGAGCATGCAAGCACTCCAGTTACAGCAAGCAATTGCGCCACTGGCATGCACACCTGCCTTACCTAAAATTCACGTACGGAGATGCCACAAAAAATTAGTCTAGCAAAAGGTGCCACTTTACCTGTTTCCTGCGGACCAGCACGCCAGAACATGGGTTGATTCTACCTCCGTGGTCCAGTTTCCCGTCAGCTGGTGCAAAATTGCTCCCTTGGCTTTTGCCTGGGCTCCGATCCCCAACGTCCTCTTTCGGTGGAAAACGAGGACACGCACAAGACGGGAACTTGGTGTGGCTCAGTCGAAGAGACTATAGACGTGGCTCTTTCAGCACTGCTCCTTGCCCGGCCTGAGAATGACACGAGTGTGGCCGGACTCCTTCTTCTGGACGGCCTCCTTCTTCTCTCGGAATTGCTCCTTCAGGATCCCACGTTGGGGACAGCCAAGCTTGGAGAGGATGCTGTGATGGCAAAGAAAATACAATCCATCCGGTTGAGCTGTGCCTCGCTTGAGAGCGAGGAGGTGTCGGGAGGTTTTGCCTTGGAAGCTCACATGTCCACCAAGTAGCTGCTGTTGAAGAGCAGATCCTCTCTAGAAAGTGTCTGACTCACAGACCCTGCTGATCCTGCTCTCCTGTCCTGCGCCGCGCCGGGAGGCAGTGGCCAGGCAAGAGAGGAACAACTGACTGCCTTTGTTCTCATGACCAGGCAGCGAGCGCCTTAGGACTTCTTGACTCAGGGAGAGTCCCTCTCATTCACCTGCCAGGCCAGCTGTTACACCATTGCGGCAGCCCCCCGGATCACAACTGGCTGCATTCCTGATGGACTCCACTTTGGGCTGGTCCTGAGGCAGGGACCATGACAGCGGCGTATCAGGAGTAAATTGTCCAGGGTCAAAAGGTGGGCCCAGGAGCCAAAGGGGAGCGATCTTTCCTTCGAAATTTCAAAAAATGGCCTGGGATCTTGCATTTCCAATCACGCCAGGGCCCTTGAGAGGGGGATGCCGGGGGGTGCAGCGTACCTGGGTTCAAAAAGGGAATTTGGGAGCTAAAGAAGGGGAGCCAGAACCTGGGGCGTAGCTAATGGAAGGCTAGCCCAGGGCAGACGGCAAAATGTCTCCCTGGATGTGCCATCACAACAGGAATTGCATAGTGTCTTCCAGGCAGGCTTTGAGTAAGGGGGGTGGTAGACATTAACATAGGCCCTTAGGCAAGTTTCTCAACGTGCCTCCCGCTGAACCTGATGCATCATCATCCCAGCTCAAGGGCAACCCTTGAGTGCTCCCGGTGGTGAAGTCACTGTTTTGTGATGTAGGGGGAGTTCAGGGACTGTGCTCCCTCCCGTTGCCCCTTTGGCGATACCCCCTGGGTGACTTTGTTCATTTCCTAGTTCCTGGGTTTGAAAAGGAAGAATAGAACGGGGGGGGGGGAATGGAAGGGGTGTGGAGGAGAGGAGGAGGAGATCCAGTACTGCCAAGCCTTCTTCCTGGGGATCTTGAGTATCCTGGTTCCTGAGAGTAATGAAGTGAGCTGCTCTTGTCCACATTGCTCTCCTACCAGTGATCAGTTGCATTGGGGGTCCTGGGAAACAGCTCTTTACTAGGCTTCCCATGGCACCCTCTACTTGCTTCCAACTGCAGACTAAGCTCTGTTCCGGCCACCACAGCTGAGGGTTCAGAGGCTGGACTAGTTTTGTGGGCTCTCAGCAATAGACCTCTCTTTCTCCATGAATTTGTCTACTCCCTTTCAAACGCCATCTAAGCCTGCGGCAGCAAATTCCATAAATTAATTCACTGTGTGAAGAAGTCGCCCTAGAGGCTAAGGGAGTGAGCTGTGAATCAGCGCATTCCTGATCTGGATCTCACAATTGAATTCTCATTCCAACAATCCATTCCCTCTCTCAGCCTCAGTTTTCCCCATCTGCAAAATGGGGCTGCTACTACCGGCCCACCCTAGAGGATTGTTGTAAGGCCAATACCCAGATAATAAAAGCTAATAATACACTGAATCCACAGGATAGAGCATCCAGAAAGAGTAATATGTTTTAAGTACTAGTCTGGAGCCTACCACCAGTCAATATCATTGGACGGCCCTAAATACCAAGATTATGGGCGCAATCCTAATCTGGAGTTAGGCCGGCACAATTAGGCCAGCAAAGTTTGGCCGGCACAAGGGCCACCATAAAGCACTTTTGTACCACTCTTGGAGTCAGGGAGGATGGTGCACATCCCTGACTCCGAGAGTGATCCAAACATGGGTAATTAATCTGTGGAACTCCTTGCCACAGGAGGTGGCATCTGGCCTAGATGCCTTTAAAAGGGGACTGGACAGATTTCTGGAGGAAAAGTCCATCGCAGGCTACAGGCCATGATGGTTAGTGCAACCTCCTTACTTTAGAGGTAGGCTACCTCAAAGTGCTGGATGCAGGGGAATGGCAATGAGATGCACATATCTAGTTGTCTTGTGTATTCCCTGAGGCACCTGGTGGGCCGCTGCGAGATGCAGGAAACTGGACTAGATAGGCCTTTGGCCTGATCCAGTGGGGCTCTTCTTATGTTCTTAGGTTCTTAATTCCCATGATGCAATGTCCCATTTCCACCACCAGAGGGCCTAATAGAACTCAGGTTATCAACTGGACATAACACTGGTTCGTTTAGATCAGGGTAAAAATAGGGTTTGCTCCCCTGGCCTGATCTGGAAACCACCTCCATCTCGCTGCCTTCTTTCAGAGGACCAGACCTCACCTCTCACCTCTTTTTGCTGCAAGTCACCGGATAAGGGCTGGACATCAGCAAGGGAGATCTTTCTTCAAAGATCATTGTGAAATACTGGCCAGTCCATCTTAAGAGCCTTACGGCGCTACCCTAACCTGGAGTTAGGGTGGCACAGTTAGGCTAGCAAAGCTTGGCCGGCACAAGGGATACCGTAAAGTACGTTTGGACCACTCTCAGAGTTGGGGAGGATGGCGCACTTCTGTGTGGGTTTGGGCCGTGGCCCTTGCCCCCCATCTGAATGCACGCAGATGTGTTTTATGGGTTCTGGATGAGAACCACAGGAAAGTGGAGAGAGCTGAAATTCTTGGTTAGAGTCAAATCAAGCAGACCCGCAAATCCCCACAAACAAACAGAGCCGTTCCTGAAGCGGAGTGTTTATTTCTCAATTTGTCATACAAAAACGCAAATGGAAAGAAACTGTGTAAATGGCAGGATGGCGGGAATTATAGCATCAACAGAAGAGTGGGTGGTACCCAAATTCCTGTGTCGAAACCCCCGTTCTACAAAACAACTCTCAGAGCACAATTCTATCCGCGAGTTAGCATGGCACAGTTAGGCCAGCAAAGTTTGGCTGGCACAAGGGACACCGTAAAGCACATTTGGACCACTTGGCGTTTGGGAAGATGATGCACATCTGTGTGCTGGCCTCTCTGACTCTGAAAATGGTCCAAACTTACTTGTGTCCCTTGTGCCGGCCAAACGTAGCTGGCCTAACTGTGCTGGCCTAACTCCAGGTTAGGATTGCACTCTCATTTGTACAGACAAGGTTGATGGTTGGCATGGCACCGTTCGTCCTTCATTTTTGCTCTGCAAAAACAAAGGCATCGGGGGCCCCCCACGAAAGAGCTCGCCTACCTGCAGACGAGCCCCAAAGCGTTAAATTAAATGAAAAAGCTGCCGTCTTCCACATAGTTCCTCAAACCACAATCCTGTACATACGATATAAATAGGAACGTCGCACATTTTAAATAGGCTTTTTTCCCCGGTGCAAAACATGCTTGCGAAAAAGAACGAGACGTTCATTTAAATAAATAGTAGAGTCTTCCTGTGTCTTCCACACTAAGGCATATCGGGGACTCAAAGATTTAAGGTTAGTTTAAGTCAGAAGCCAGGATTGCCCCACGGCTTGCCTGGTCAGAGGTGATGGATCTACTCTGGATCTACTCTGGTTGGCCTTGGGCACACTGTGTGGGCCATGGGCATCTCAGAGCTGCTGTGTGGGTCATGGGCATCATCCCACAGCTGACAATGTCCATCAACTGGCCACTCTCCTCGCCTTCATATTGCCCCTTCTGCTCCATTCCCACCTTCTTTTCTGAATCCAGGGAGCTGGGAAAGAAGAAGTACACCTGGAAATGCTCAGGGCCAATAACGATGGCCAGCAGCTAACACCTTTTTTGTCAACCTCCTGCCTGAGGCAACTGTCTCACTCGGCCTTATGGACCAGCCAGCTCTGCTTCGGAACACCAAGCCGCCGCTAGCAGGTGCGGAGAAAGACAGGGAAAGAGTCTGTGTCCCTCCAAATCACATGCAGGCTGCCGTGCGGTGGACCCACGTTTGTTCGGCAGCATGCCTTTGTTTAGTCAGGCTGGGTCACCGGGTGCTGAATCACTGGAGGAAAACAATCAGGCTAGGATGGAAAAGCCAAGCTCAACTGGCCAGGGATGGTGGCCGACATTAACCCTCTTTTCCAACAACAAGAGGCCCTTAATGCTCATTACTGTCAGTCCCTTTTTTTTTTTTACAGGGTTTGCCAACTCCAGCAGCAGATTTGACCAGCACAAGTGTCAAGTCTTCTGCTTCCAAGATGGCCCCTCCCAGCTTGCCACAACCCTCCTTGATATCAGGTCCAAGTGGGTCCCATCCAGTGATGTCATGCAGGGGGTATGCGGGGGTACGCGAGTACCGGTTTCTAGGATTACAGCTGGCCCCGCCCATTCGCCCGCCCACTCGTCGACTCCGCCCTCTGCAACGTTTGAATTTCCTGCATGGTTGAGTTGCCTGCATGTTCTCAGAGCCAGGAAGGCAGGCAGGCAGCGAGCGGAGCCTTTCCTTTCCTTGCCACTGAAAATTGAGTTACTCTGGGGTTTTAACCTGATGCCAGGCCTCCTTCACATGTTCTGGGGGTGCTGTGGAATCCTGTTGCAACTGTTGGGTCAGTTTAAAATCGTCTGAGGCCTCAAAAAGGGCTTTTTTCATGTCACTTCCTGCCACTACGTCACTTCCGGTGGGCGGGTCCCGACACGTGCCAATCAGAAGTGAGTACCTGTTCTTAAATCATTTAGATGACACCACTGGTCCTGACCCACCGCTTGAGAAACACTGCCATATAAATAACGTCTTCTTAAAAGTGCTGCCCAGCCAGGGCGTCTGGTATGGTGCCCGTCTTCCAAGGAATTGACAACTCTGAAAAACTAAAGCATGCACAAGGTGGACTCAAACAACCGGCCTGGTGGGCTGGTTGAAAAGCTGATGATGTCGAATTAGGCCGGCCTGGTTGTCTCAGCTCCCTGAATAGGTGATGGTTTGAAAGCATTGAGGAGCAGGAACATTGATCTTGAAGCTTAGTGGCTCTGGGCCTGCCTTGATGAGAGAAGAACTGGAGGGAGGGTACCAATTCTCTCCGAAACTATTCCTGGTGAGCTACGCAGCATCATCAAACCAAGGAGGTCCTCTTCAAGCAACTCCAGTGGTCTCCTGGAGACCTTGGTGCTGTTGACTCCAGGCCAACCCTGGAGGGCCAGCAAGCCAACCGAAGAAACCCTACATATGCTGCCTTGAGTTCCATGGGGAGGGGGGAAAGGGTGTGGGGAAATATAAATACTGCATCCCACTGGATAAATAACATGCAACCACCTCTCTGTCATTGGAAGAATGGTGCCAAAAGAACCGTTCGTCTCCTGTCGAGCAAGGATTTTGCTCCTGTGGACATCTTGGATTGGCACGCAGTCGCATTTCAAGTTGGTTCTTCCGGAGAGCGACGGATGACACTCCACGTTGCTTTGCTTTTTTTTAACCGTCCGTTCTGATGCCTCAGTGGGAAGGCCTCGGTCCACTTCTCTTTTTGCTCCGGCTTGACCTTCCTTTTTTATTGGGCGGCTTTTGGAAGGCCTTGGCCAACGCGCTGATGAATTTGGAGTAGCCCCAGAGCACCCGGCATCCTTCGACCTTCTGAGTGAACGCAGGTTCTGCCTGTCTCTCGGGGAGAGTGATGGCGGGGGGAGTCAGCCCCTGGTTGCAGAGGGCGCATCGAGCATTGACGCGCAGCCCTTTGGCCTCCAGCCAAGCCTGCTGCAGTTGGCTGGGCAGGGGACTAGTCGGGAGCTGGAGGAATTTCTGCTGCTCCGCGATTTGGTCCAGGGAATCCACCAGAAACTCCAGAGTCCTGTGGAGCTCCTGCAACGTGACGTTGATGGGTTCCGATGCGATGCTGCCGCTGGGAAACCAATCAACCGCTCTCGCGCATGTTTTTTCCCCCAGGCCCATGCGACGGAACTAGAAATGAGACCAGAGAGACATTATGGGATCTTGAAGTATTTAGGAAAAGACAGAACAGTATACGGTTGGGTGTGCCCAGCCATTGGTCTGTAGATCAGAATTGTCAATACAGACTGGCTGCCGTTTCCACAGCATTCAGAGAGGACTTCCCCCCCTCCTTTATCCTACCTGGAGCTACTAGGGATTGAACTTGTGGAACTCCTTGCCACAGGATGATAGCATCAGGTTTGGATGCCCTTAAAAAGGGACTGGGCGGATTGATGGAGGAAACTCCCATCACCTGTGACAAGCCATGAAGGGTATATGCAACCTCCTGGCTTCAGAAATAGGCTGCCTCAGGGGCAAGGGTCTGGCAACAGGAAACAGGGCTGTTGTTGCCTTGTGTGCCCCCAGAGGCATCTGGTGGGCCACCGTGAGATACAAGAACATAAGAAAAGCCCTGCTGGATCAGGCCGAAAGCCCATCTAGTCCAGCTTCCTGTATCTCACAGCAGCCCACCAGGTGCCCCAGGGAGGCACGAGACAACAAGATGCTTGCATCCTGTTGCCAATCCCTTGCACCCGGTACTCTGAAGCAGCCTACTACTGACATAAGGAGGTTGCACAATCCATCATTGCCTATAGCCCACGGTGACTTTTCTTCCAGAAATCCATCCAATCCATCCAATTCCAGAAATCCATCCAATCCAGACCAGATGCCATCACCACCTCCTGTGGCAAGGAGTTCCACAGATTAACTACCCACAGATTAAAGAAGCTGGACTAGATGGGCCTTGGACCTCGTTGCACAGTAGATCCCAGTTTACTTACATAGGATTTGTACAGATGCTTCGTGGGCCTCTTCAGGTACATCACGTGTTGCTTTGCCTTGGCAAGAGCGTCCGCGGGGCAGCCTTGGCAAGAGGTGGAGCTGGGTTCGACCGATGCTAAGCCCAGGAGAACAAGTGTGGACAGCAGGGCTGGAGAGGGAGATAGGTGGGGAAAGCACATGAGTTGTGGATGAGGGAGAGGTGGGTTTCAAAGCCCTAAGAATGAAGGGGTGCATCAATTACAGATAGAAATGCATTTTGCACAGCCTTTTTTCACCTCTTTCTATTGCTCTTCCTCCAAATGAGCTCAGGGTAAAAAAAGGTAAAGGTTTCCCCACGACTGAATGGTCAAGTCGTGACCGACTGCAGGGGGCGGTGCTCATCTCTGTTTCTAAGCCTGTAGAGCTGGCGTTTTGTCCGAGGACAAGCTTCCGTGGCCATGTGGCCGGCATGACTCTACGCCGTAGCACACGGAACGCCGTTACCTTCCCACCGAAGTGGTCCCTATTTATCTACTGGCATTTAGGTGCTTTCAAACTGCTCGGTTGGCAGGAGCTGGGGCAAGCAACGGGAGCTCGCTCCATCGCATGGTCTCGAACTGCCAACCTTCCGGTCGGAAAGCCCAGCAGCAGCGGTTTAACCCATTGCGCTAGTTATACATGATTCCTTCCCCTTCTTTTGTTTTCACAATAACCCTGTGAGGTAGGCGAGACTGAGAGCGACAGGCATGCCCCGGTATCCGCTGGGGTTCTGGTCCAGAACTGGGAGCACAGTCCTAACCTGGAGTTAGGCTGGCACAGTTAGGCCGGCACAGTTTGGCCAGCACCTGAAGTAGGGTTAGACCACTCTCAGAGAGGCCAGCACACAGATGTGCACCATCCTCCCTGACTCCAAGAGTGGTCCAAATGCACTTTAATCAATGCACAATAGTTTGGGAACCACTGGTCTAAAAGAAAGGAAAACCAGCACATTAAGAGCACAATCCTAATCTGGAGTTAGGCCAGCAAAGTTTGGCCAGCACAAGGATACCATAAAGTATGTTTGGACCACTCTTGGAGTCAGAGAGGCCAGCACACAGAAGTGTGCCATCCTCCCTGACTCCGAGAGTGGTCCAAATGCGCTTTATGGTGGGCCTTGTGCCGCTATAAAAATCTATACCCAACCTTCCTCCTGCTTGTTGAAATGCCTAAACAGCTTACGAAAAAGAAAAAGAAAAAAAAAACAGTCCAGGAATCCATAAAACAGCATCAATAATATTTAACACAAATAATCTAAAAGGCAGCCACAAAATAAAACTGAGGATCCAGGGAGAGAAATAATTCCAAAGAAAAACAGCATAAGATAAACCGCAGAGGTTTATCTTCTAAATTTCTAATTTGTAAAAGGTTTTTGGAAATTAATCAGTTTCTAAATTATGATGGAAGAGGGAATGGAACAAATCTCAGGTGGCAGAGCTGAGTTCCACATGCTAGATGCCACTGCAGAGCTGCCTTGGTAGAATAGACTAATTAGTCTAGTCATCTGGGTGCTCTAAAGCAAGGACTTTGATTATCTTTGTTGCTTGTCCCAAAGATGTGGGACTCCGTGGTATATTATCCCTGGACATGGAGGTTTTACTGGGGCTGAGTACAAAACCGGAGCCTGTCTCTAGCCCTCCCGCTTTTTGTGATCTGTCGTCTGATCACCGCACCGACCAGAGAGAGCAGAAGAGCACAAAGGGGAAGAGGAAACTCATTTTTTAAAAAAGAGGGCAGCCAAGAAACCTGACATAGCCTCCTAGCTAAGGGAAGAAGAAGAAGACCCAGAACATACCAAGATGACGGCTGAGCACCTCAAACTTCCGCACCATGCTCGGACCAATGAGCCCCTGCCTGCATGTGGGGTGCTTTGGCAAATGACACCACACTTCCTCTGCCAGCAGCTAAACCAATGGGAGAACTTGCCTTCTTGTTTTTTTCACAGCAAGTCCAGTTCGCCGAACTCGGCTGCACAATTTGGCCTTACGTGGGGGGAAATGAAAGGATGACACACGCGCAAAAAAGAGAAGCTCTCTGGGCCTGCTGAGCGCTTCAGGGAGGCTGCCTCCCACAGGAAGAGCTGTTTCGACCCGAGATGAGTTCCTCGAGGGCTCGGCGCCTTCCCCAGCCACCACCCACTCTGTCTCGCACCCCTCTCAACAGGAAAACACCCTGTTCCGTGTGGTGGCATCACTTCAGATTCGAAAACAGGGCATTGGCATCATTGAGGCAGTTGCTCTAGATGCGGAATCATTGGCCTTTCTTGTGCCATGTCCCCAATAAATATAGTGTGAGACTAGGGACCCCCAAATTAGGGACGTGATGGCGCAGCGGGTTAAACCGCTGCTGCTGGGCTTTCCGACTGGAAGGTTGGGAGTTCAAGACTGCGTGACGGAGTGAGCTCCCATTGCTTGTCCCAGCTCCTGTCAACCTAGCAGTTTGAAAGCACCTAAAAATACAAGTAGGTAAATAGGGACCACTTCAGTGGGAAGGTAACGGCGTACCGTGCGCTACGGCGTAGAGTCATGACCACGGAAGCTTGTCCTCAGGCAAATGCTGGCTCTACAGGCTTAGAAACGGAGATGAGCACCGCCCCCTACAGTCAGTCACGACTAGACCATTCGGTCGTGGGGAAACCTTTACCTTTTTAGGGACCCCACAGGTGGTTGTGCCCCCCTCCTGGGACCCTTTCCCCCCCACTTCCTGCCTCCATCACCACCCACTCCACATCCCTGCACTCAGGGCCGGCTCTAGCAGCGGTGGGGCCCAATGTGGGGCATTTCTGCTGGGGCCCCCACCCTCCCTGCAGGGCCCCCCACTCACCAAGCAGAATGCTGTTGATGCTGTGTGCAAAGCATGACACATGGAAATAGCTGGTGGTGATAGCATCACATCCCCGCCAACTGCTTCCAGGTGGCCCATCTTGGGCTGTTCAGAGGCAGAGGCAGGTGGGAGAGACCCAGGTCAAGCTGCTCTGCTCGCCCCACTGACTTGCAGCCAGTGGTGTCATCCAAACGATTTAGGAACAGGTACTCACTTTTGATTGGCACTTGTCGGGGTCCGCCCACCGGAAGTGACGTCATAAGCCGGAAGTGATGTCATGATTGTTGCCATGGATGTGATCATGTTTGTAATAACTTCAGCTGGTGGTTAGTGTTGATTTAACTTCTATTGCTTTGCTTTCTAGAGATGTGTCTATACATATTTTGCTTCAACTGTTCCCTGGTTAAATAGCAGGGGCCAGCTTCGAGTGGGCGGGGCCAGCTCAACTTCTAGGAACCGGTACTCGCGTAGTGGTGCGTAGTGGGTGCATGACATCACTGCTTGCAGCCCATCGAGATCCCAGCTGCAGCCACAGGCAAGATGCTCACCCTGCTAGTGCGGGGGCCCCTGAAGCGCAGGGCCCGATGTGACGCCACTGGTCACTTTGGCTCAAGGCCAGCCCTGCCTGCACTGTTCACTGTAACGAAATATTCTTATTAGAGAGAGCAGAAAGCATTACCATTAAGCTTGGCAGTAGTGAAAGCTATTTCAGCACAATTGCTAAGCAGCTGAGCAGGACGGGGACATAATCTCCTGGTACCTGAAGGGGTACATCAGATGCCTCCCCTTTGACCTGGGGGGTGCTCTAGTCCAGTGGTCTTCAACCTTTTTCGCTCCTGTAAGTAGCCACAACCCCACAATTGAGGTTTTGCGACACCATTGGAGTCCTGACCCCAAGATCACTAGATCTAGAACAGTGATCTCTAGATCTAGAACAGTGATCTCTAGATCTAGAACAGTGGTTCCCAGACTGTAGCTCAGGACCCAACAGTGGGTCACACAAGCCAATCTCACGTGGATCATGAAGCACTGAGGGCAGCCATATTGAAAATACGGGAAGATGGGTTGCTGGAAAAGGAGAGTGCTGTGTGGTTGTTTTGCTTGTGTCAAGGTTGTGAATAGGCTTTTTCTCTCTCTTTCTGATTCACTTTGCTATTGGAAAATGACTGAGAAATAACCCAACTTTTTGCTGCATTCTCAGAAAAGCAGCAGGCTCTGGCTTCACAATGACGGCACTTCCAGCCATGACATCACTTCCGGTGGGTCCCAGACAGATTGCCATTCTACGAAGTGGGTCCTGGTGTTAAAAAGTTTGAGAACAACTGATCTAGAGAACACAAAATCAGGGGCCTCTAAACATTTTAGTTCGAGGGCCATATCATGAATTTGTTACGAGTGAATGAATGAAATTCAGATGAATGAAAACGTTTTCCTTGGATCTTGTTTTGAATCAGCATGATACGATTCGGAGCAAAAGAGAAATGAGACATTTACAACGAAACAAGGCCGTGCTTACACTAAGAAGTGACATACAATCAGTAAAAACATTAAATATTTTAAGTTGCTGTGGGCCTGGATAAAATCTTGGGGCAGGCCAGATTTGGCCCCCGAGCTGTAGTTTAGAAACCCCTGCTCTAGATAAACCAGAACTGCCCCCATCACCTACAGGGGCACAGTAACTTGTCAAATGATGCCCTGCTTTAATTGTTGCTCTTTCAACTCCCTGGACTGGAAAAGGAAGAAGGGGTGGAAGTGTGGATGAGATGAGAATCTCCAAAGCATTAGCTCTGCAGGAACCTTACTTCCTTTCCCTCCACCGTGAGAATTGCCCATTTATTCATTCTCTGTGCTTCCTCTTCTTTAACCAACTGCCAATCCATACAAGGACCTGTCCTCTTATTCCATGACTGCTAAATTCACACAAAAGCTTTTGAGAAGGGACTTCGTGATGCCCAAGTCAACTGGATCTCCTCTGCCCAGATGTCTGCTGGCAGTCTCAAAAAGCTCCAGAAGATTAGCAAGGCAAGGCTTACCTTTGCAGAAACCATGCTGATTTTCCTTCAGTGAGGCTTGTTCTTCCAGCAGCTTCATAATTGTACCTTTAATTACGCTTTCGAGCAATCTACCCAGAATAGATATTTAGCCAACCAGATAATTTCAATATAAGCAGATAATTTCAATATAAATTTTATTGGTAACTTCAATATAAAATAAGTGGAAGCCCATACATTTCCTGAATCCTTTTTAAAATATCGGTGTTATATTTATACTTCTCTCAGGAGTGGGGCGGGAGGAGCACCGAGGTGAGAGGGTGGACAAGAGATGGGGAACCTGTTGGGCTGTTTCTTGAAGCCACCAGCTCAGTTTGCCTCTGGGATTGGCCGGCTCTGGGTGTTGATTGACATGTGCTTTTCACACACAAAAAGCAGGAACAATGTTTGAATATACAAACAGGGCCGTACAACTGAACTTTCCCTTTTCTGTTTGTCGTCTTTTGTTGTATTTCAGAAGAACTTGGGTGAGCCTCTTTGATGACCGAAATACGTGATCTCTGGCTTCCATTCACATCATTATTGGCAAGGAGAGAGTCTTGGAAGAAGTCTGCCAAAGAGGCCAAGTGGTTGTCATAAGAGCACTTGAGTCGGTCTTTTCTTGTGAGTTGAGCACCTGTTGTAGTTTTTGACTTCTTCCCATAACCGAAGGCTTTATAGCCCCTGTTCCAAGGCACGTTTATATCGCTCACAGCACACAACCATCAGCTGCAATGGAAATATGCTGACGAATGGTGAATGGGACTCTGCGGTTCTCAACCATTGGATGGACAAATCACAGAGGGGTTACTGCAACAGCTAGCAGATCCAGAAAAATCCACTGACGGGTGGTCCGAAAAAAGAGACAACCTCATTGCGCATTGCTCAGAGTGTTCCTGAAACTGGCTACCCCATATTGACATTATTTGCTGGAGTCTGAAGAGTTATGTATCTATAAAGGTAAAGGTTTCCCCACGACCGAATGGTCTAGTCGTGACCGACTGTAGGGGGCGGTGCTCATCTTCGTTTCTAAGCCGAAGAGCCGCGTTTGTCCGAGGACAAGCTTCCGTGGTCATGTGGCCGGCATGACTATATGCCCAGGTGCACAGAACGCCGTTACCTTCCCACTGAAGTGGTCCCTATTTACCTACTCACATTTTTATGTGCTTTCAAACTGCTAGGTTGGCAGGAGCTGGGACAAGCAATGGGAGCTCACTCCGTCGTGCGGTATTGAACTGCCAACCTTCGGGTCAGCAAGCTCAACAGAATAACGGTTTAACCCACAGCGCCACCATGTCCCCAATATCTATATATCTAGATCTAGATATGTATACACAACAATACAGGCATGCCCCTGTATCTGCAGGGAATAGATTCCCGTGGATACCTGAAACCATGGATAAGACCCTGTGTTAAGTATAGGCAGCGATGGGATCTACAAACGACCTGGGGGAACGCTGGGCGGGACTTAGGCGGGACATCCGGGTGATTGGCAGCCCGTCCGCGGTGATCCGCAGCTGCCCTGGCCTCGGGGGGGGGGGGGCTCCTGCTTGCTGCGGAAGACGGGTGAGGGTCACGCCGGGTGCCTGGGCATGCAGCAGTGGGGCACGCTAACCGGGGGCAGCCCCCCCCAGGCCAGGACAGCTGCAGAACGCTGCAGACGGGCAGACAATCACGTGGAAGCCCCGCCCAGCGTTCCCCCAGGTCGTCTGTAGATCCCATCGCTGAGTATAGGGTTCTCCCCTCGCCCCCCCCCAAGCAAAAAGGTTTTTTATCAACCCAAAGTAAGAATGAAGATAAGGGAGGACCCCTCCACCAGATCCGTGAATAATTGAAACCATGGTTAAGGAATCCATGGATAAAGGGCCCACAAAGATATTTGGTTACATATGGAAATTTGGTGTACACAGACCCTTGTTGTGTAATGGGATCTTATTGGATCTAGAAAGCCTGTCTGGGTAAACCAAACATCCATGTAAACCAAATATGCCGGCAAGAGGGTCACATCCCCCAATGGCCCTACAAATTAATGTCTCTCCCCCCCCCCAATCTCCTGCAGTGGACCCACAGACCATTTGCGGCATGCTGCCTGAAAATCCCTGGTCTAAGATAACTCTGGACAAAGGTTCTGTATTGTGTAGAAGAGAATCAAGCAGAAGACAACATAAGGAGGAGACAAGACTGGTAGGCCAGAACATCTGACCACCACTGTTCTTCTTTTGCGCCATTTCCTTCTTCCATTTCTAATTTAGGGAGCAGGAGGAAAAAGGGGTGGCCTTTGTCATTGCCCCTCAACCACTGGGAGGTTTTGGGTTGACGTTGGCCTTCACATAGCCTGTGAGAAAACAGAAATGCCCTTTCTCTCATGAGATAAGGAGAGTGGGCATGAGGAAGTCCTGGACCCTGCCAAGGTAGAAAAGTGTGCACGTGTTTCCACCAACGAAGCCTGGTCCGTTAAATTCCTTAGAAGAGAATAAGAGAAAGAAGGGAGATTTTTTTTTTTTGCACACAAAAAAAACTGGATTTAAAAATAGTATCTGTGGCTGTAGAGTACCATGGACTGCGGTTTCTTTATCTTATTTGTCTCCTTCGCCTCACGTCACAGCTGTTGCCTCATGACTCTGGAAAGTGCAGCAACTCAGCAACAGGAAGGGAGGGAGGGAGAAGGGAAGGAGGCTACGTTCAGCCTTTATAGAGTTCTTGGTACAGCTTGGCTTCTACCAGAATAGTCAGATGTTAAACTTCTGGAGGAAACGTCCATTGTGGGCTACAGGCCATGATGGATTGGGCCACCTCAGAATGCCAGGTCCAAGGGAGTGGCAACAGGATGTAGGCATCTTGTTGTCTCGTGTGCTCCCTGAGGCATCTGGTGGACCACTGTGAGATACAGGAAGGTGGACTAGATGGGCCTTTGGCCTGATCCAGCAGGGCTCTTCTTATGTTCTTATGGACCACACATGGGAGAGGTGACATATTTAACTCAGAATATAAGGGAGTGGCAACAGGATGCAGGCATCTTCTTGTCTCATGTGCTCCCTGAGGCATCTGGTGGACCACTGTGAGATACAGGAAGGTGGACTAGATGCGCCTTTGGCCTGATCCATCAGGGCTCTTCATCTCTTCTTAAGGTCCAGACTGAGTTGCAAATTATTATAGCTCCCTCCCCACAGACAGGAAATCTGTGCAGACAGGAAATCACAGCAAATACTCTTTTATTTACCTCATAGTTACCTCAGAATTTTACCTCAGAAATTTACCTCAGAATGCCTGGTGCAAGGGAGGCACCAGGATGCAAGCACCTTGTTGTCTTGTGAGTTCACTAAGGCATCTGGTGGACCATTGTGAGATACAGGAAGCTGGACTAGATGGGCCTTTGGCCTGATCCAGCAGGGCTCTTCTTCGGTTCTTATAAACTTGGTGCTAAAGATCCTGTCTCAGAAAATAAGCCTTCAGTGCAGTCAGCGGGTTTGGGGGCCCACAGTGCAGTGTCGTTTTGCAAAAAAAAGAAAAAAAATAGGAGAGAAAAAATCAGCAATAATTAGAGATCAATCAATCAACAGTATTTACCACTTTTCTACACAAAGTTCACCAAGCAGTTCAAAGACTTAATGCATTTTGTTTCTACCACATCTGACCTGTGTGGTTCACAGATGTCTATGTTAATTTTCAACTGGTGCCCCTCTGTACCAAAGACATTTTGCAATCAATATGAAAACAAATGGTTATTTTCCGGTGAAGTATTTATTCACATCACTCATGCTTCACTGCTGTTTTGTTTACAACCTTATCCTTCATTTCTCCCTCCCCATCTGTTTAGTAGTCAGAGGAAGCCAAATATTTGTGTAACACAGGTTTTAAGAGTCCAAGACTGCATTCAACTGTCACATCATTCCACACAACAATAGCTTCTCTATTGACCTCTTTTGCTCTAGGACAATGTTTCTCTAACTGTGGGTCAGACCTACTTGGTGGGTCGTGACCAGACATGTCATGTAGCTGGTACGCGGGGGTACGCGAGTACCGTTCCTAGGATTACGGCTGGCCCCACCCATTCACCCGCCCATTCATCCACTCCGTCGGTGCTCCGCTCCGCCCCCTGCAACGTTTGAATTGCCTGCACATTTGAATTGCCTGCATGTTGGAGTTGCCTGCACATTCTCAGAGCCAGGCAGGCAGGCAGGCAGGCAGGCAGCAGAGCAAGGGAGACCGACGGCGGCAGCAGCAGCGTGAGCAGGTAGGCTGCCTGGGGCTCCCTCCCAAGGAGGCGCAGCAGTTTCTGGAGAGGGGAATCGGTAGCCCATGCGGCGGCCCCGGAGAAGGCCCAGGACTCCCGGGCCTTCTCCCAGGATGCCGTGCAGCCTACCGAGGAGGCGCGGCGGTTCCTGGGTTCCGGCTATGACCTCACTTCCGGTGGGTGGGCCCTGACACAAGTGCCAATCAAAAGTGAGTACCTGTTGCTAAATCATTTAGATGCCATTACTGGTCGTGACCTGATGTCAGGTGGGTCACGGAAATCTGGGAGCAGCTACCTTGAAAGCTGCAGACCTTGCTTTTGCTATATTCCTGTTGTGAGTGTTAAGAGTTTGGATTGTCAAGGGACGTTTAAAAAAAAAAAAAAATTCTGTTTTTAGTTCAGCGATTTCCCATAATATTTTGCCCTAATCTTGCTTTCTGTCAGGGATGTTCCAAGGTTGTGCCATTCCTGCCGTCCAAGAATGCCAGTTTGCTGATGTCACAATGGCAGCAGTTCCTGCTTGGTGATGTCACTTCCTGCTATGACATCACTTCAAGGTTCATGACATTGTTTTCAGTGGGTCCGAACATGAGTGCCATTCGAAAAAGTGGGTCCCAGTCCAAAAGGTTCAAGAACTACTGCTGTAGCACGAAAATTCTCATCATGCAGAAATCCCCAGGGAACTGTTGTTCTGGGAAGAGGACTGAGGGTGCTTTGACCACATGATTCCGGGGCCACACAATTCACACCATTGGCCACACAATTCAGGGGAGGTGGCAGAATTCTGGGCTGTTCCATTTCAGACCACGTGCCTGGAGAGGGCATATTTTAGGCTGCTTCCCCATGCAAAAGAAAAGAAAAAAGAAAAAAAAGCAGCATGTGTGAATCACCATCATGGAAGAAAGGTGTAGCATAGATTCTCCCCAATTTCTGGCTCTGCAGCCTTCTTCAGTGAGGGTGTTTTTGCATAGGGAGAGCCCTCCCCCTGCAAGCTGAAGAAAGAACTTCCCAGGATTTTAACCCTTAGCTGACCTAACCTCACTCTGTCATGTGGAGATGGGGATTTTGCAGGGTAGCACCACAGATTCGCCCAATTTTCAACCAGCGTTCTGTGAGAGTTTGGGGAAGGGTCATTTGGGAACGTGCATGCCGGGTGCCTTGTCGGTTGTCCGAAAACCGATCGTGTGCCATCAGAGGCGTTTCTACAGGGATGGCAAAGCTCTAAGTGTTGCAAGAAGCCTTACCCTGTCATGTTAATCCCTCCTCTCCCTTGCTGCTGTAGCCAGTAAGCAACGCCAAGGTTGGCTAGAACGGTGCAGGAGAGGAGTGATTTCCACTGCAAGGTAAGGCTCCTTGCAAAACTTAGAGCTTTGCCATCCCTGTAGAAACGCCACTGTGTGCCATGACAATTTGAGGGCCTTGTCAGTGTGCCGTGAAATGGAAAAGATTGACAGTCGTGGCCGTAGACCGATGAAGACAGCAGCAAGCCTAGAGGGGAAGAGGAAATTGCAAAAATAAAAAGCCAGCAGTTGCAAAGGCAATCCTTATGCCAACAGGCCCCCCCCCCCGCCATCAGAGAGTGACACACAGAGAACCAAAAGAGGAATGTCCCTCGTCCACGGATATCCCTGTCTTAGCTGATTATGACAGAGGTTGGCGAATTACAAGAAGTGCTTCGGTGAACTTCCTGCAAACCCATTCCAGCAGATGGTCTCTCTCTCACTCACTCTCTCTCTCTCTCCCTCTCCCTCCTCTTATGCCCTTACATGGCCTTTCCTTCCTCTTGATAAGGCCCCTTATGAATTTCTGAAACCCTATCCTGTTGTGGAAATCGGCAGCAAGCAAGCAAGCCTGTCTAAAGGAAGGAAGTCTTCTAAAGTCATTAGAATGATGGTTAAGAACAGTGATGTCATGCAGGGGGTATGCGGGGGTACGCGAGTACCGGTTTCTAGGATTATGGCTGGCCCCGCCCATTCGCCCGCCCACTCGTCGACTCCGCCCTCTGCAACGTTTGAATTTCCTGCATGTTTGAGTTGCCTGCATGTTCTCAGAGCCAGGCAGGCAGCGAGCGGAACCTTTCCTTGCCACTGAAAAATGAGCTGTTCTGGGGTTTTAACATGATGCCAGGCCTCCTTCACATGTTCTGGGGGTGCTGTGGAACACTGTTGCAACTGTTGGGTCAGTTTAAAATCATCTGAGGCCTCAAAAAGGGCTTTTTTCATGTCACTTCCTGCCACGACATCACTTCTGGCTTATGACATCACTTCTGGTGGGCGGGTCCCGACACATGCCAATCAAAAGTGAGTACCTGTTATTAAATCATTTGGATGACACCACTGGTTAAGAAGATCCGTGACGGCCCATCAGAAGTATTGTTCTCTAAAGCCGTGGTTCGCAAACCTGTTAGCACCAAGCCCCACTTTTTAGAACATACAGGACCCACCGGAAAGCCCCAAGCAGACAACAGCACTCCTACGTTTCTGGCTCTGTGCCTTCTGGCCCTCTGAGATAGACTGCCCTTGAATTTGGAGGCTCTATTTAGCTATCGTGGTAATTACAACACGAAGGGTGGAGTGGCCTGTTTAAAATTCTCTACAGAAAAAGTGGCACGTGGCCTGCTGTGGGTTGGCCGCCCCTGCTACAAGCAGTCCATCCCCCCCCCCACATAGACTCTGGGCTGCTGGGGGGGGGGCGGTAATGCAGACAGAGATACACAGCCCCTGAGAAAAAACCCCTCTGTGACAAGAGCAGGATGGAATCCCAAGTGATAACTTTTGCATGACTTCCACTGCAGGGAGGAAAGAAATTCCTGGGTGAATCAGAGCCACAAGTCATTGCAGTCGGGCAATGGACTGGATTTGTGTGTGTGTGTGTGTGTGTGTGTGTGTGTGTGTGTAAGCAACAGCCAAGACCCAGCTGCTCTGGGGTGGGCTTCTAGGTCACAAGAGATTCTCCCACATGGGAGTCACATCCTGTCCCTTTCAAGCCGCAAAGCCAGCAACATGGCTGAGTGAAGATCACAGGCCAAAGGATGCTTGAGGAACGCAAAACCCAAACAGAGGGACACATCAGAGCACCGGCTGGCCCAATGACACGCGAGGGATGCAGTTCATCGTCTTCCCCGTCGGAAGAACGGACGGCACCATCCTCTGCAACTCTGTGCTGAAACCATGTGAGGTCCTTCCCCTGCCTTGGTCATAAGCAGAGATGTCATGCAGGGGGAACGCGGGGGAACTCAGTTCCACTAGTTAAAATTAGGGCTGACTCCGCCCACTTCACTCTGCCTCCTCCCCCCTCCCAATTCCTCTGCAAAGAGCTTTTCTTCTTGGTTGGCCCGCACTCAGAGGGTTAAAGGGAGCGACTCCGGATTCCTAGGGGGGGCAAAAGGGATCACTTGATAGCAAGGAAGCAAATCTCCTCCTGCTCCCCCAAATCAATCCACCCTACTGCATATAGAGCACTGCTGGGGTGTCTCACATCCTCCAATAGCCCTCCTAAGAAATGACCCCCAAAGTCCTGCAGCTCACACTGGTTGAAAATCACTGCTCTAAAGCAGCGTCTCCAAACTATGACCCAGGGGCCAATACTGCCTCCCCCCCCCACAAGATTTTATCCAGCCTGCAGCAACTTCAGATACTTGACATCTTCATTCATTACATATCATTTCTCAGTTTAAGCGTGGCATTGTTTTCCTGCAAATATCACATTTCTCTTCAGTTCTGAATCATTTCATGCCGATTACGAAAAAGATCCAAGTAAAACTTATTCATTTATTTCAACGTCATTCATTCATAAATAAAACTGATTTCTTGTTTTTCTTTTTTTGGCCCGTGAACATGTGTAAAATATAAGAACTGAAAAGTTTGGAGACCCCTCTCTAAATGAACATTGAGCAGCCACACCTGATTTCTGACAGCCAACAGCATTTTTGTCCCAACATACGAGTTCTCTCCACTCCCATCACTTCCTGGCAAATACAAAGGGAAGAACTGGAAGCAGTGACAGACTTTATTTTCCTGGGCTCCAAGATCACCGCAGATGGTGACTGCAGCCATGAAATTAAAAGACGTTTACTTCTTGGGAAGAAAGCGATGGTGAACCTAGACAACTTAATAAAAAGCCGAGACATCACCCTGCCAACAAAGATTCGCATAATCAAAGCTATGGTTTTCCCAGTAGCAATGTATGGATGTGAGAGCTGGACCATAAGGAAGGCAGAGCATCGAAGAATAGAAGCTTTCGAATTATGGTGTTGAAGAAGACTCTTGAGAGTCCCTCTGGTCTCTCAACTAGACTGCAACTGGAGATCCAATCAGGCAATCTGATAGGAAGTCAAGTCTGATTGCTCCCTGGAAGGACAAATCCTGAAGTTGAAGCTCCAATACTTTGGCCACCTCATGAGAAGAGAGGACTCTTTAGAAAAGACCCTCATGCTGGGAAAGATGGAAGGCCAAAGGAGAAGAGGGCGGCAGAGGATGAGATGGTTAGATAGTGTCACTGAAGCAATGAACATGAAATTGGGAGAACTCCGGAAGCTAGTGGAGTACAGGGAGGACTGGCGTGCTGTGGTCCAGGGGGTCGCAAAGAGTCGGACATGACTTAGCGACTGAACAACAACGAGTTCTCTTCTTCCCAGGTCTGGCCCAAAACCAACTGGAGCTTGTGGAGAGGTGCCAAGCAGCTACAAAACCTCCTGGTTGACCTTGGGCCAGTCACTATCTCTCAGCCTCCCCTACCTTGCAGGGTTATGGGTTGAGGATAAAAAGAGGGGATAAGAGCCATACATATCACTCCAACCTTCTTGGAGAAAGGGCAATATGTAAACGTGAAAAATGGGGAAACAAAACTACCATCATTACTGATTCTTGCATATTGAAAACGCTACATGATCTCAGATGCCTTTGGGCCGGAATGCAATTTCTAAGTCATAAGAATGGGGAGAATCCCCCTTGCTGGAAAGAGGGACAATGGAGGCAAAGAGATGAGCACCCCCGACATACCTTTCTTCTACCTGAGGCAAACTGTTCAGTTGGCCTACTGGGTGGGGCCGTCCCTGAATGGGCAGGCAGAAGGTTGGTGCTCCCCCCACCACCTCAAAAGGCTACGCCCCAGCTGCGTGATGAAATGATTAAAAAAAAGAAGTTTGACATGTTAGAATAAGCCACATTTGTGTATATTGTTACACAAATTGTTCAGGGATTTGGCGCCCCCTGGTGAACACACCCTGGAATTTTCACACCAATTTTGAAGTCGACATGAGCCGACGTGTCCACACTGACAAACCACATCCAGCCACTTCATTTGGCAAGGAGGAAAGCCAGGGAACCTAAGGCAACCCTCGTCGACGCCTTATGCACAGCCAGCTCCGTTCTGGTTCCCAGTAGGCACCACCACTACCCTACCAAACTGAGAAGCTTCTGCAAAAGCTATACAGGTCCTATGCAGTCGGGTTCTACTGATTTGCACAGGCCTTTTAAAAATAGCGGGTGTTGCTTTCCCCCAAGTTAAAGCACAGGGAGATAGACTTGGCCTATCAATGAGGTCAGGCAGTCTCACCGAAGCAATGAACATGAAATTGGGTCAACTCCGGAATCTAGTGGAGGACAGGGAGGCCTGGCGTGCTGTGATCCAGGGGGTCTAGAAGAGTCGGACACGAATCAATGAGGCAGACCACACAGAGTGTTGGGATTAGTCCTTGCTTGCCCTGCTAACTGGGCAAGAGGCACTTTTTCCAAGTGGTGTCCTCTTATATTTAGCAGAGGGAGAGCAATTGTCCCTCTTCACCCCAGCAGTGTCTTTCTCATGGCTGTTGCTGGTGGTATTCTCCATTCTTTTAGATTGTGAGCCCGTTTGGGACAGGGAGCCGTTTAACTTTAATGTTACTATTTGCCTGTAAACCGCTTTGTGAACTTTGTGTTGAAAAGCGGTATATAAATACTAGAGATTGATTGATTGATTATTCATTAATCTGCTTCCATTGCTTCTCTTCCTTGGATTTAAAAAAGTGGCAGGAACACTGAACTGGAGCTTTTATATACTTTAATTTGGAACAGATCAGAAGAGGAAGTGCAGAGGAGAGGAGAGTGCTGGCCTAGAGTGCCTTCAGCGCTCAAGCCACGCCTCCTCTTCATCTCCTGCTCTGTTCCATTAAGGCCAGTGTTCATTGTCTAAAACTGTGGGTTATGACCTGAGGTCAAGTGGGTCATGGAAAGCTGGGAGCAGCCATCTTGGAAGCTGTCGATTCTCCCCAAAAAGGTTAGATGACTGGAGAAGCCATGACGTCATAGAATTGAAGCCCTGGACTGAGCAATATGGCTGACTCAGATCAGCGCCGCGAACGACGAGGATTGCCGCCGGAGGGGCTCTCTCGCTCGCACGGCGCACGTGTAAAAGTTAATTTCAGCGTCTTTAAGCATGCCTGCGTGTTCTGCATACGGGTGTGCGAATCGCTGAACGAAAAATGGGATTTAATTTCCGCGGAAAGATTCATGTATTCACATTACATCGGCTCAATAAAACGACCGGTAATATTTTCGAAATTCTGAACATTAACAGACATTTTTTTTATGGGGCATGACCGTTTTATTTTTGGTTGTGTAGATTTCAAAACATAAGTCTGTCAAAACAGTGCAATCCGAGTTTAAATAGACAGCAAGTAGCATTTCGTCCGGTATGTTCAATAATATAATTACGCGGAATTAAACCTTGGAACTGCATATTAACTCATAATAAGGTTACCAATAATGTTTCTCCACGATCACACGTTGTTATTTTGGTAAGTTTTTATTTCAGGAGTAAACGATTCAGTCCTAAACATCATGCGCAAAGCAATCTGAAATGCTTGGAATGAGCAATGTTTTGCACTTACCAACATGGCCGCTAAGCCCGCCCCCTGGCTTCAATTCTTTCCTATTCATTGTTAAGGGAGGGCCGGGGGTTGATTCTCCCACAACCTTATTGGCTCTTACTATATTCTTACGACTCTACTAACTTTCTCTTGCAATATTCCGGTTGTGAGTTTTAACAGTTTGAATTTTCAAGTGAGGGTGTTTTTGGGGTTTTTTAAAATAGGTTTTAGTTCAGTACTTTTACCTAATATTTTGTCCTCATCTTGCTTTCTGCCAACCATGTTTCATGGCTGCAGTCCAAGAATGCCAGTTTGCATTCCTGGAGTGTCATTTGATTATGGCACCTTCCTGCTTGATGATGTCACTTCCATGTTAATGACATCACTTCTGGTGGGTCCTGACATGGCTGCCATTCTAAAAAGTGGGTCCTGATCTAAAAAGCTTGAGAACCACGGGTCTAAAAGAGCCAGTTCATGAACTGCACCCAGCCGACCTTAACACTTGCCCATGAAAGAATTGCACATTCTCATCTAGCAGGGCTCTCACATCTATGCATGTAATAATAATAATAATAATAATAATAATACATTTCTTTATATACCGCCTTTCTTAATATCACTAGATTTCTCTAATGATTGAACTCAAGGCGGTTTACATAGGCAGACTTTCTCACAAACCCGAAGGTTTTTACAATTTACAGAATGTTCTATCTTCCAAGAACAACACTCCTACAGATCTTTCTTTCTGGATTTAGCCTTCTTTCTTTAGCCACCCGTCTGTCATCTGCTGGCTGATGAGGCTTCCCTGCTGCCACCAGAGATGCAGCTGATTTCAGCACACTCCTCCTCCCACGAGGCAGCTGAAACTCAGCTTCTAATCAGCCGCAGTTTCCAAGGTCTGCTGCTCGCAGAGACTTCCGGCAGTCCCGAGCTCACGACCTTGAGATCTTCAGGTGTTATCTTCGGGCAAACGGAGGCATTAACCCTCTCGGCTAAATCTTCTGTAAGGTAAAAGGGAAATAAAAGGGAAAGGTTTCCCCACGACCAAATGGTCTAGTCATGACCGACTGTAGGGGGCGGTGCTCATCTCCGTTTCTAAGCCTGTAGAGCCGACGTTTGTCCAAGGACAAGCTTCCGTGGTCATGTGGCCGGCGTGACTATACGCCTCGGCGCACAGAACGCCGTGACCTTCCCACCAAAGTGGTTCCTATTTATCTGCTTGCATTTTTAGGTGCTTTCAAACTGCTGGGTTGGCAGGAGCTGGGACAAGCAACGGGAGCTCACTCCGTCGCGCAGTCTTGAACTCCCAACCTTCTGGTCGGAAAGCCCAGCAACAGCAGTTTAACCCGCTGCGCCACCACGTTCCATCTATGCATGTACAATACCTTAAATATTCAAATTTACTACCACCACCACCCAAAAAAAAAAAATGCCAGCAAATTTAATTCCAAAAAAACTGAGCACTGTTCAAGGGAAGCCATCATGGAAAAAGGAGCTCAATTATTTCTCCAACTCAGATCAACACACTCAAGGGTTTGGGAAAAAAATGACCTTTATTGACAAGTTTTAAAAAATGATGCGCGCGCACACACAAGATACGGAACATAAAAGCAACCTGTGTTCTTGTTAGACATGGGGTCACATTGAGAAGATGCTTGAGAGAACAGCCTCAAATTCATGCCAGCAGCCAAAAAGGGAGTTCACCCCTTGGAGACAAAAGTGAAACAAAGGCATGTGCCTATTTAAACAAATCCTATTCCCACACAGCAAACTTTATTTTTAATAAGCCGTTGCTCTTCTCGGTTCAGCTAGGAATGGATAACAGAGCTTCAAAAATGAAGACAGAACCAGAAGGCCCTGTTGCAATCTCCAAACAAAGGAAGCCACGTAAGAGGGCAATGCTTAAACACATTGTTTATGGAAGACGGAAAGAAGACTGTTCTCCTGCATGATGGAATGTGTCTGCAGGGCTTGGTCAAAGAGGACCTGGCTTGATCTGCATATGCAGCTGAACAAAGCTGGGGAAGTCCAACCCCGCTGTGTGTCAGACTGTACCACTTCTGACAGCAAGTTCAGTGGATGCACAAATGTGGTTTTGGTCTGTAATGGAGAAAAAAGCCCAGCAGGCAGAAAGCTAGTGCCGCAAGGCGGGTTAGAACTGACCTCCTCAAAGTTGTGCTTCCTAAAAACTGAGAAGCAACGTATTAAGTGGAGTCCCTTCCCCTCTCCTCCGCATCACAATCAGAAGTGGTACAGCCCTCTCTCACCCAGCTTGTTCTGCTGGGTGCCCAGATCTGGCAACAGGTGTAAAATTTGGCTGCCCTACTGAAGGGCTGAAGCAGTCTGGACCCCCTTCTTCCCCAGCCCCAAAGAAGGAGGGAGAATGGTGCATTTCTCCCAGGTTGCTTTTTAAAAAAAACAGAGTAGTGTCTTAAGCACAAAAAGGCACTTTGAGAAAGCTTTAAGGCCACATAAAAGAGAGGAAAAGGTGCAGGCACTTTTATTGCACTAATGCCCCATACTCCAGTGTTCAACAGCAAACATTTCTTATCCATTAGCTTAATACTGTTAGCAGTTGGCACTGCACACAGAGCACCAGAAGACTCTGCAGGACACATTCTTTGTCCTGGTTGCTACAAACAGAAACCCTGACGGAGGCAGGAACTGACTCTCTGCAAGAAAGATCGGCAGCATGACTTATTCTTAGCATCACACAATAAAAACACCAGCACAGAGACACACAGGACCGATATAGAGGGAATTCCCGGCCACTCTAACAAGTTGGCTTGCTACCAACACCCACCACCTCCCCACCAACAGACACCCTTATAAAACACCAAAGAAATTTTCCAAGACGGGTTGCCAGCCCAGAAAAGGCAGCCCCCAAGTTGTGCAAAACAGAACCTTCCGCGGAAACAACGGTGTGCAAACGTTCTCTCTCTCTCGGCTCAGGGTTTGTAAAAGGCAGAACAAACATCTCCAAGGCTGGAGGTGGAAATGGGGAGGGGGGGAAATCTGCATCCACGCAGCAAGGAGTATCAAAAGGCAGCACCAGCACCCCCTCTCGGAAGCAGAGAACAGGTCCTTGCAGTTGCAGATGTGCTGTCGGTCCCCACACAGAACTCCGCCCCTCGCCAAGGAACACTGCGGACATCCCTCCTCGCACAAGCTCCTCAGCTTTGTTTCATGTCAGGTACAGCTAGGACAGACGAGCCGGCGGCCGGCATTCTCAAAAAGGCCTTGGAAAGACGGGGAGGATGCCGTCAATGGCTATCGTCCGCTCTCCTGCCTCTTCTGGAGCATGTCAATGACGTTTTCAATGCCGTCCTCCGGAACCTACAGCGGGGGAGAGAAAAGACGGCTCAAGCCCACAGCAACTCTGAGGCTGAACAGGCTGCAGGGCTGATGGATGTTAGCAAGTGCTCTACACTGTGCAGAGAGAGACGCCTCTCTCTTTTGTAATGTTAGGATCATAGCAATCCAATTCAGCAAGCAGTAGGCGCAGAGCTGGCTGAAACCGCAGGGCTGTGGCTCAGCAATAAAGCATTTTCAGTGGACCCTCGTTATCCGCAGGGGTTGTGCTCCGGAAACCTCCGCGCAGTGGTGTCATCCCAATGATTTAGGGAAAAGGTACTCACTTTTGATTGGCACTTGTCGGGGTCCGCCCACCAGAAGTGACGTCATAAGCCGGAAGTGATGTCATGATTGTTTCCATGGATGTGATCATATTTGTAATAACTTCAGCTTGTGGTTAGTGTTGATTTAACATCTATTGCTTTGCTTTCTAGAGATGTGTATATACATATTTTGCTTCAACTGTTCCCTGGTTAAATAGCAGGGGCCAGCTTTGAGTAGGCGGGGCCAGCTCAACCTCTAGGAACCGGTACTCGCGTAGTGGTGCGTAGTGGGTGCATGACATCACTGCCTCCGCGGATAACAAATGAAGCAGATAATGAAGTCCAGCACCCGACGCCACAATGGCTTGCCTTAGGGCTTTAGCGGGGCCTCCTGTGGCCCACTCCACAGGCCTCCCGCACCTTAAAACACCAGGAGCAACCCTCTTTTGGGTCTCATCCTGTAGGCCAGTGGTTCCCGAACTAGGGGTTGGGACCCACCAGTCGGTCCCAAGCCAATTTCAGGTGGGTCACAAAGCCCCTAGGGCGGCCATATTGAAAATATGGAAAGGTGGGATACTGGAAACAGGGAGGGTGTGTGGTGGTTGTGCTGGTGTCAAGGTTGTGAATAGGCTTTTTTCTTTGTGATTCACTTTGCTATTGGAAAACGGCTGAGAAATAACCCAACTTCTTGCTACGTTCTCTGGAAAGCAGCAGGCTCTGGCGTCACAATGGCGGCACTTCCGGCCATGACATCACTTCTGGTGGGTCCTGGACAGATGGTCATTCTAAAAAGTGGGTCCCCAGTGCTAAAAGGTTTGAGAACCACTGCTGTAGGCTGTTAATGGTGGAATTTGCAGATGCCAAGCCCACGACTTATTACATGGTATATTATACCTGGAGGGTCTCCGTTTCCAACCCGCAACAGAATAAATCCCTAGGCTAGGCTGGGAAAGATCCTTCACAGCCTGAAAACTTGGCTGCAAACAGTACCGATTCATACTGATTTCTACTGGCACCTGAGAGGGGATATGATCGAGACATACAAAATAATGCACGGAAGGGAGAGAGTCGATAGAGGGATGTCCTTTTCCCTCTCTCAAAACACCAGAACCAGGGGGCATCCGCTAAAACTGAGGGTTGGGAGAGTTAAAGAGGAAGTACTTTTTTACCCAGAGGTAGTTAATCTGTGGAACTCTTTGCCACAAGAGGTGGCGATGGCATCTGGTCTGGATGCCTTTAAGAGGGGATTGGACAGATTTCTGGAGGAAATCGTGGGCTATAGGCCATCATGGGTGGTGCAACCTCCTTACATTAGTAGTAGGCTGCTTCAGAGTACCAGGTGCAAGGAAGTGGCAACAGGATCCAAGCATCTTGTTGTCTCATGACTGCCTGGGGCACCTGGTGGGCTACTGTGAGATACAGGAAGCTGGACTAGATGGGCCTTTGGCTTGATCCAGCGGGGCTCTTCTTATGTTCTTATGACCATTGATGGGGCTCAGTAAGAGGCAGGCTCATAGGAGATTTAAGGTCAGGATGGAATACACAGGACTTTGGAGACTAGGCTCTCTCTTCCCAACAGCTGTGGGCAAATTTGGAGGTGCCCCCAGCCGACTTACCAAGGCGTGATCAAAGTTGAAGGTGCTGATGTAATACGCCGAGATGTCGCCGTCAGCCAAGGGTTCGGCGATCTGTGCCACGATTCCACATTCGTCTAAGAGAGCAAACAGGTAGGCATCAGCCTGCAGCTTTTTGAACCCTTCCACGCTGAGCTGTACCTGCCCAAATTCCCTCTTGTATATAATGGTGAAAGGTATAGGCACTCTGTCCCAGTTTGTATCTGGTAACCCTACTTCCAGGGAAACAAGTCTCTTGAGAGAGATGGAGGAAAACCCCTAACTCAATAACGCACGACTGAGGATATGGAAATTGCGATCAAAATACCTTGGGGTGAAACCTAACAATTTCCACATCCTCAGTCATGCACAAATTCATGAACGTCCATGAATTCTGTGGTACCCACAGAAAGCATTTGCGGCCAACAAGAATGGGGGAAAGAACCAATGGTCCAATTTCTCCATCAATTGAATGAATGAATGAATGAATGAATGAATGAATGAATGAATGAATGAATG
>JAJKFI010000059.1:947052-957677 GCA_029204185.1 Lerista edwardsae
CCTCTTCACCCCTGCGCAGTGTCTTTTTCTAGTGGCTTTTGCTGGGGCTGGTCTGCATCTTTTTTTTTTTTTAGATTGTGAGCCCTCTTGGGACAGGGAGCCATTTCACTTTATTATTAACGATGATTTGCCTGTAAACCACTTCGTGAACTTGTGTTGAAAAGCGGCATATAAATATTGATTGATGGATTTGGGGAGGGGGCCACAGCTCGATAGCTTCGGCACTTGCTTTGCATGCAGAAGACCTCAGTTCAATCACTGCCGGCCTCTCCAAGTCATCGGCGAGCCCAGAGCGCTGCTGCCAGTCAGGGCCCAGAACAAATGAACTAGACGGACCACCGGTTTCCGGTTTGACTCAGAGTGGCAGCATCGCTGTTTGTACCGCAGAAACAATACAGAACAACAGGGCTCCAGAAATTACACAGTCATGTCCTCCTGCAACTTTTTAGCCCCTGCAACAATCAAGTCACCTAGATACATCTGCTGCTTACCAGGATGAAGTCAGTCTGGTACGTGGAGAGCATCAACACGGAGACGTTGTGCTCGGCCAACGGAGCAATCACCGACTTGGCAATTTTGGTGACTCCGATAGGCTGAACATTGGCTGGGGCGCTGCCGTTGGACAGGACGTTCAACACCAGCCAGGTGGACTCTACCACCTGCAAGAACTCCGACGGGGGAAGCTCTAGAAAAGAAGGATAAAAGAAACGGAAGGAGCCAATATTACGCCGTTGTGCAAATCAAAAGTACAGTTGTGGTCGCTGCATCTCAACACTGTGGAACTAGAAAAGATGCAGAAGAGAGCAACCAAAATGATTAGTAGCTGGGGCACCTCCCTTATGAGGAAAGGCTCTTCAGTCTAGGAAAAAGGGCACCTGAGGGGGGGGGAAGATTGAGGCATACAAAATTATACAGGTGATGGAGAGGGTGGATAGAGGGATGTTCTTTTCCCTCTTGCACAACACCAGAACCAGGGGAAAGCCACCAAAACGGAGTGGTGGAATATTTACCCAGAGTGCAAGTAGTCTGTGGAACTCCTTGACACAAGACGTGGCGATGGCGTCTGGCCTAGCTGCCCTGAAAACAGGACTGGATAGATGGAGGGAGGAAAACGCCATCAAAGGTTACAAGCCTTGATGGGAAACTGCAGAGGTAGGCTCTCCCTGGATGCCAGATGCAAGGGAGTGGCCACAGGATGCAGGCATCTTGTTGTCTTGTGTGCTCCCTGAGGCTTCTGGTGGGCCACTGTGAGATGCAGGAAACTGGACTAGGTTAGACCTTTGGCCTGATCCAGAGGGGCTGTTCTTATGTGCTACACTTTAGCAGAAGCCAATGCTAAGGGCTGGGGAAGGCCAAAATTGCGCCTAATCCAGGATCTACAGATTTCGTTAACCGTGGACGCTGGGATCCCTTTTTAAAACACTTTAAAAAATTCCCAAAAAAAATAAAACACCCAGTAATAAAATAGCATCCCCTACCTTTGTACCACAATATCATGCTGTTTGCAGGGCAATCTTCTGCACTCCCAGAAGCCCTTTCGAGGTCACGTGACCTCCCCTCCTTTTGGCTTGCCCTGGAATGGCTTTTGGGAGCACAGAAGACTGCCCTACAAACAGCACTAATTTGCAGCACAAAGCAGGGAAGGCTGTTTCCTTACTGCTTTTTAAAGAGGGACTCCAGTATTTGCAGACAGCCGTATTCATGAGGAGGGGGCAGAACCGAGCCCCTGTGGATGCCAAGGGACTGCTGTAGCCTTGAGGAGGGCCGTAACTCAAGCAAAGGCATCTCCATCAGCTGCACGACTCTCGGCCTGCTAATGGGTGCATAGACTTGAAGCCAGCTGCCCTACTATACCAGCTGCTTGAGCCAAAGCCTCTTGTTAGGAACAAAGCGCGGCATTCAAGAGAAACCCCTCTGGGGTTTCTGTTCGGAGGAAACAGGATGGAGCCGTTCACAAGAACAATAAGTGGACGGGCCCTGCGGACCAGTAGAACTGCCTGGGAACGCTAGCAGAATTCCCTCCCCGCCCCGCCTCTCAAAATTAGAAGCTCCAACACATTCAACTCGGGGAGAGAATCCAAAATCTCAAAGCCAAAAGGAGACGCCAACTTCTAAGGAGGCACAACGGGAAAAGCAGAGATTGAGCCTCCGAGGGATTTCGATTTCTCCGTTGGTCCAACGGTAGCAGGATTTTGTTCACCGAGAGACTGACTGGGCAGAAGCACACACTGATGTGCCAGCATTTGAGCTGCCATTTAAACCTTCCAGTGGAATCCACCCGGAACTTTCCAGAACCACAGAAAAAGGTTCTGTTTGCCGTGCCACAGAAAAAGGGGAAGGCTCTGAAGGGGTCTGGCTGGCAGGTCCCCTCTCCTGAACGCTTCCACATGCAGGCAATTCTGCACAAGTTCTAGTCCATGCGCTGGTCACTTACAGCACTTGGGGAGGGAACTGAGCTACCCCCTCTTCCCCCCCCCCACCCCGTTATTTTAGCCCCACAGGTCATGGCAGCAGGTAACCCTGGCAGAATTTCCCTGCCAGAGTCTAGGCTCCAGATTTAGCAACCCTACGTAAGAAGAGCCCTGTTGGATCAGGCCAAGAGCCCATCTAGTCCAGCTTCCTGTATCTCACAGTGGTACACCAGGTGCCTCAGGGAGCACACAAGAGCACAAGATGCCTGCATCCTGTTGCCACTCCCTTGTATCTGGCATTCTGAGGTACATTTATGAGGTAAAATTATGAGGTAAATTAAAGAGAATTTGCTATCGTAAGAACATAAGAGCCCTGCTGGATCAGGCCAAAGGCCCATCTACTCCAGCTTCCTGTATCTCACAGTGGTCCACCAGGTGCCTCAGGGAGCCCAGTAGGCAACCAGATGCCTGCATCCTGTTGCCGCTCCCTTGCACCTGGCATTCTGAAGTGGCCTACTATTAACATAAGGAGGTTGTACCACCCATCATGGCCTATAGGCACAATGGGCTTTTCCTCCAGAAATCTGCCCAATTCCCTTTTAAAGGCACCTAGGCCTGATGCCATCACCACCTCCTGTGGCAAGGAGTTCCACAGCTTAAATTACTCACTGGGTAAAAAAGTATTTCCTTTCATCTGTTTTAACTCTCCCAACACTCAATTTGAGTGGCTGTCCCCTGGTTCTGGTATTGTGAGAGAGGGAAAAGAACATTCTAAGCCCTCTTACCGCTCCTCTTGCCAGGTCCCTTTCTTCCTACTAGTCGTGCACAGACATGATCCTCCTCGGATCTTCCACCCAGACGTCCTCACCCACCTGATATTCAAGCCACCAACGGCTTTGTTCCTCTTCCATTTGCCCTCCTGTCTCTAGAGCTTCTTTCCAAACCAAACATCTCCTTCCTTTCTTCCATGCAGCTGACGCACTACAGAAATTATTCTGGGCCTCCTCTCCTCAATGAATTTCCTTTCTCCACTTCCCTTTCTGTCAGGCTCCCTTGGGCCACTTTCTCCTCTGGACAGAGGTTTCCTTCAGCCTCCTTATCTCTGGTCTTTCCTTATCTACAACCTGGGATCTCTCCCCAAGTCCTCAGCTTGCCCTGTGACACACACCCTAGGACAGTGTCATTCAAACTGTGGGTCCCGACCTGATGTCAGGTGGGTCACAGAAAGCTTGGAGCAGCCATCTTGGAAACTGCAGACCTTACTCTTGTTACATTCATAAGAACATAAGAAGAGACCTGCTGGATCAGGCCAAAGGCCCATCTAGTCCAGCTTCCTGTATCTCACAGCGGCCCACCAGGTGCCCCAGGGAGGCATGAGACAACAAGATGCTTGCATCCTGTTGCCACTCCCTTGCATCTGGTACTCTGAAGTAGCCTACTACTACTATTCCTTTTGAATGTGTTAATAGTGTCAATTTTCAAGTGAGGGTGGTGTTGTTTTTAATGTTTTTAGTTCACCGTTTTTACATAAAATTTTGTCCTGATTTTGCTAAATGTCAGGGATACGTAATGGTTGAACAACTGCTGCAGTCCAAGAATGCCAATTTGCATTTCAGGAGTGTCATTTGATTAGGTTTCAATGACAGCCCTTCCTGCTTGATGATGTCACTTCCTGACACAACATCCCTTCCAGGTTAATGACATCACTTCCGGTGGGTCCCGACACAAGTGCCATTCCAAAAAGTGGGTCCCGGTCTAAAACGTTTGAATACTTCTGCTCTAAGATAAGGTATTTATGGAATCCAGCAGGACTGTGGGTTGGTGAAGATTCGAACTCACCACCACCACCTAAAATGGACCCTCACCTCCTTGACACTTTGCGGCTCCTGCGGGAGACGAGGGGAGCCACTTTGCCCCCCTCCACCATAAGAAGAACTTTCTCCGCGAGAACGACGCAGAGAAACGCCCGCCACTGGAAATGCCCTGCCTTCCATGCGCACTGCAAATGTCCTGCCAAGTCTGTCCTGGAGGGGATCCAGGAACCGCGTTTGCGTCTCAGCAGTGACCGGGCAGCTCCCGAGTTGCTTTCCTCCCCCCCCCCCCCCGCCCAACACACTTCCCCCAGTAGGTAAATTAAGCCGATTGACAATTCCAGCATCTGCTGTGCATCTGCTCCCGCTTGTAACTCGGGAGAGGCTGGCAAGATGTTTTTCCTCCCTCTCTCGTCATCCTCGAGCGCCACATTCAAGTCCCCGCTGGGCTAGGAAAAGACTGGTTGGGCTAGGAAGAGACGCCCCCCTAGGAATCTGGAATCCCTTTAACCCTCTGACTGCCGGCCAACCAAGAAGAAAAGCTCTTTGCAGAGGAATTGGGAGGGGGGAGGAGGGAGAGTGAAGTAGGCGGAGTCAGCCCTAATTTTAACTAGTGGAACTGAGTTCCCCCGCGTTCCCCCTGCATGACATCACTGGAAGAGACCCTTGTCCAAATTCCTGAAGGTCTGCCGGCAGTCTATCCGGCAGAGCCAATGGCCGGACTTCCACATTCGAGAAAAGTGTTGCTAGCCCCCCTATCTGTAAGCGCTGCTTGCTTTGATTTTTCTCACAACCACCACCACCCAAAAGCAAATAGGGGAGGGGTTTGGGGAGAGGGAGGAATTATCAGGGATCCTTCCTGCACCCTGGAGAATCGAAGAGACCATTGTTCCCCTGCCTCCCGACCCTCTGCAGTTTGGTCGCCCACCACCTTGAACACAGATTGCCCAAAATGCAAACAAAGGCACTGCATCCCAAGACTGGCCGAGGAGTGAGTCAGCATCGGCAACCTTCTCCCCCTCCCCACCCCACCCCATCCACTGGATGACAAGGCACTTTTTGACGTGGTCGCTTTCTTACATCCGGCAAGGACAGCCAGGACGGTGTTGTGGTTTGGGAGCTGGACTCGGTCCTGGAAGATCCGGGTTCAAATCCCGCTCGGCCACGTTGCTTCCTGGGTCACCTTGGGCCAGGCACCTTGGGCCAGGCTCACCTACCTCACAGGGTTCTTGTGAAGACAAAAGGAAAGGAGGAACTACCTTTCTACCATGCTGGGCAACTTTGAGGAACGGCAGTATAAACGTGGGAAAAAAACCCAATGTCCCACTTCCAGGTGCCTCTCTGCTATATCTAGAGTCCGATCCAGTGGTGTCATCTAAATGATTTAAGAACAGGTACTCACTTTTGATTGGCACATGTCGGGACCCGCCCACTGGAAGTGACGTCATAAGCCGGAAGTGAGGTCGTGGCAAGAAGTGACATGAAAAAAGCCCTTTTTGAGGCCTCAGACGATTTTAAACTGACCCAACAGTTGCAACAGTGTTCTACAGCACCCCCAGAACACGTTAAGGAGGCCTGGCATCATGTTAAAGTGACCCAACAGTTCCAAAACCCCAGAGCAGCTCATTTTTCAGTGGCAAGGCAAGGCAAGGCTCCGCTCGCTGCCTGCCTGCCTGCCTCTGAGAATGTGCAGGCAACTCAAATGTGCAGGAAATTCAAACGTTGTAGGGGGCGGAGTCAACGAGTGGGCGGGCGAATGGGCGGGGCCAGCCATAATCCTAGAAACCGGTACTCGCGTACCCCCTGCATGACATCACTGGTCTGATCCTATCTGGCTTAACACAGGCACAGAGGTGAGTAGATCCATTGCCCACGCTGTGTCCTTACCCCAGAGGAAGGGGGAGAAGATCCCCTCCTCTGGGGAACCTCCTGCGGCTTGGCTACCACTGTGCTGTCAGGCAGCTCAGGATTGGGCTGGAAGACCGCAGCAATCTCCCCGAGATAAAGAACCACAATCAGTGTTTGTTTTGTTACGTAAAGCTTTTTTGTTGCAAAGCCCTGTACAAATATTGTGCCGGCTTGTCTCCAAATATTTAGGCTAACACTTTTTGCAGGGCCCAAGGTGGTGCGGACGGAGATACAAAACAAACAAGATAAAAAAACGGGGAGTCGGCCTGGCTTATTCCAAAGAGGGGGTGTCGGTTTCTTTGAAAGGAGCAGGTTGGAATTCGGAGGTCACCTGCGGAAATCTCCCCAGCGCCCAAGATACCAAATGCTACCAGGGCAATACCCAACAGTTGGAGCCATCAAATGTCAAGAGAACATCTTGCTCCCCTTTGCTCATAACCAAATCACATTTGCCTGCTTGTGAGTCAACCATCCACAGCACGCAAGACCTTTTCCTTGTCACCTATCAGCTCGTCAGTTTCACGACCCACTGGCGGGTCCCGACCCACAGTTTGGGAACCACTGGACTATATACATATTACCAGAGACCGGGGGGGGGGGGGAAGAAGGATGCAGTCTTTTGACCTGCAACTGCAGTTACACAGACACCAAAAAAGGACCAACAGACCAGAAAGCCCAGCTTGTAAGTACCTTTGAAGCCTTCCTCATCCAACATGATGGTGTAGTCTTCAGGGGTCTCTGTCAAGCTGAAGAATTTACACCTAGGAAAAGAGCAGCAGTTGAAAAATTGTCCTAGCTGGGCACTCTCCTCTCACCTTTCCTTTTCCTCTCTGTCCCCGTCTTCCTTTTCAATCCAGGAACCTAAGAAGAGCCCTGCTGGATCAGGCCAAAGGCCCATCTAGTCCAGCTTCCTGGATCTCACAGCAGCCCACCAGGTGCCCCAGGGAGGCACGAGACCACAAGATGCCTGCATCCTGTTGCCACTCTCTTGCACCCGGTACTCTGAAGTAGCCTACTACTAATGTAGTTACAACCCATCATTGCCTATAGCCCACAATGGTTCTTCCAGATATCCATCCAATCCCCTCTTAAAGGCATCCAGACCAGATGCCATCACCACCTCCTGTGGCAAAGAGTTCCACAGATTAACTACCCGCTGGGTAAAAAAGTACTTCCTTTTATCTGTTTTAACTCTCCCAACCCTCAGTTTTAGCGGATGCCCCCTGGTTCTGGTGTTTGGAGAGAGGGAAAAGAACATCCCTCTATCGACTCTATCCCTTCCGTGCATTATTTTGTATGTCTCAATCATGTCCCCCCTCAGGCGCCTTTTTTCTACGCTGAAGAGCCCCAAACGCTGCAGTCTCTCTTCATAAGGGAGGTGCCTCAGCCCCGTAATCATTTTCGTTGCTCTCTTCTGCACCTTTTCCAACTCCACTATGTCTTTTTTGAGGTGCGGCGACCAGAACTGGACACAATATTCCAGGTGTGGCCTTACCATCGATTTGTACAATGGCATTGTACAAATCGATTTGTACGAAGCGGAAGATGGAAGAGTGGTAGAGGCAGACACAGACAGCAATCTCCCACCAAGTTGCTGCCTGATGCATACGGTTCAGTTGGACTCACAGATGGGCCAGCCCGGGGCCTAGTTCTCAGGATGTAGGGAATCTCAGGGCAGAAGGTCTGCCAAGGAGACGGAAGGAAGGGCACAGAGTACAGCAGACCCTGAAAGGTGCTAAGTACGTGGAAATGGAGACTTCGAAAGCAAAAAATAAATCAGGAGTTTTCCATTATTTTTAATGGAAAAAAGTGAAGTGACTTATTAAAGGCAGACTAACTTGTATTTTGCAAGCTCCTTTCGAAGGCAAGAGGCCCCCTAATCAAGAAACTCCTTGGAGTTAGTTAACAGATCTCTGAATTTGTGGTCCAGTCTTCCAGGGAAGAAAAGGGGAGAGAGTCACAATGAATTGATTCAAGCAGCAGATACAGCGCTGGGATAAATCTCACAGTGCTTAAAACGGAATTCAGTGTGCGTAGGGAGGGGGGAGGCCACAAAATGGTGGGAGGCGGATATGAAATTGGGAGCCAAGGAAAAAGTTGGACCGGGGCAAAACAAAATGCAGAACTTTGCTCTCCGTCCAACTGGGTTGGCAAGGAGGATTAAACCAAGACTGTTAAAACGCACGGTCTAAACTCTGCTAGGAATTGTGCCACTTCTGTGCTTTTGAAGCATTTTGCTTTGGCAAATTTAAAGGCGTTTGGGTTTTTTTTAAGCACTGAACGGAAAGCCGCAAACTGGAACCAACAAAATTTTTGGCTGCAGGCTGCGAGTTCGAATTGCTGTTGCCCTGGAGAGATTCACTTCCCGACCGAAGCAGACCATGTCAAGAAGCCCACAAAACTGGCTTTTGTCGCATGGCAGCCAAGTGCCGTTTAAAACAAAGCTTGCATGAAACAAACAGCCAACTTTGCTTCCAATGACATTTTGCTACATTTTGCAGCTGAAGGGAAAACTCTACAGGCTAGAACTGTATCCGCTGATACTAGGGTGGGAGAGGGGAGAAGAACCCTTCAAAGGAGGAAATTTAGACTGGGCCACAATTGCAACATCCTCATTCAATGCTCAAAATAAACAGCACATGATTACATTGAATGCACAGGAGTTGCATAAATAAAATCAAAATCCATTACGTTAACTTGTAGAGTATTCGGCTGAGTCTGAGCCGCAGAAAACAAACATTGCTGGCGTTTGACAATGCAATGGGGCTACTCAGGAGTTTGAGGCACCCTCTGCCTTTCTTCCATCCCACACTTCTCTGTAAGTGTTGACAGGAGCCTGGTTCAATGTTCATCCCAGCACTTCAGGAATTGCAAATATTTTTTTTAAAACCCTGATCCACTTGGGCTCAGGGCAGAGGAAAGTTAAACACATCCGTAAGCAGCACCAGGACTTATTTGTTTTGCATGGAGGAAACCAGATTGCAGGCATTGCAATTTTCTTCTTCCTTTGGAAAACTACGTGCAAAAGCAAGTTTTCCAGACACTGGACAGCACAGACGGGGGGGGGGATCTTGCAACAGAGGGACAATTGCGGCTAGTTGCAGAGCAAAATAGGCGAGGAAAGGTTGATTTTCCTAGCAAGGTCTTTTCGTAGCATCCTTTTAACTCGTCCACTCGTAGGAAGGGGAGCTGAAATATGGCCACGTTTACTCCAACCTTTCCATAAAAGCAGGAGCAACAGGAAGGAGGCAGTGGCGTCTCTACAGGGAGGGCAGAGCTCTAAGTTTTGCAAGAAGCCTTACCTTGCAGTGGAAATCACTCCTCTCCTGCACCGTTTTAGCCAATCCTCACAGGGAACAGCAACATCTTGGCGTTGCTTCCTGGCTACGGCAGCAAGGGAGAGGAGGGCTTTGCATGACAGGGTATGTAATGGCTCCTTGCAAAACTTAGAGCTCTGCCCTCCCTGTAGAGACGCCACTGGAAGGAGGGCTGCTAACCTACATCCATCCCAGCACTGAAAGAGGGGAGAGAATTCACCCCCCACACACACACACACACGCTTTTTTCCCCACCTCGAACGCAAGCACAAAAAATTCCCTGCTCAGAAACCAGCTTTCCAAGCAGGAAATGTGCAAGAAGGAAGCCAGAGGTTTAACAGTCCAGGCCTTGAGAGCACGCAGCCACACACACACACACGGCAGGGCAGTAGGAAGAGGGCTATCAAGACCCTCCAGAAGACCAGTTGAGGCCCAGCCGCTCTTTCCTCCCAGAATGCTGAGCGCGCACCCAGACCTCCTTACCCAACTTCACAACCCCAAAACAAGGCCCCCCAAGCCGATCCCGCCCCCTCCCGAGGCCCCCCTGCGCCCCGCACGCCTTCCCGGCCCATCCCCACGACCCGCCGCCAACACGTGTTCCGCGCGCCACGCTCCCCCCCCGCGTTGCCGCGCGGCTCACCTGCTGCGCTGGGGCAGGAGCAACATCTTGAGCAGCGGGTGCGTGTAGAGCCAGAGGCCGCCGCGAGCGAGCCGCAGCACCCGCACGCGGTGCTCCAGGATGCGCAGGTCCATCGCGGCGCGGAGCTCGGCGCAGCTACAAGGCCGGCGCCCGGCCGCTGCGCTCGGCTAATGGGGAGGCCGGCGCGGCAGCAACGCCTCCTCCCGGCCCGGCCCACGGGGCGGAGACCTGCCCGGGATCCACCCACAGGCTCTAGATTAGCGTCTTCTCCGCCCTCCCACAGCCGGGCGAACGGCCGTAGCGCTTTCCTTCTCCCAAGAGAGGTTCCGGGGCTCAAGCTTGCCACCCCCCCCCATCTCTCCTTCCTCCACAAACTCAGGATTGGGGCTGTCGACCCCTTTGCTTTCCAGGATCCTGAGACCTCGTAGTCTCTGAGCGCGTGCAGCGTGAGCGAACGTGGGGTTGCGTCGCCCCCGTTTGCTTTCCAGGTTCCTGAGACCTCGCAGTCTCTGAGCGCGTGCAGAGCGAGCGAACGTGG
>JAJKFI010000059.1:957687-976464 GCA_029204185.1 Lerista edwardsae
CAGAGCGAGCGAACGTGGGGGTTGCGTCGCCCCCGTTTGCTTTCCAGAATTCTGAGACCTCATAGTAAAATTGTAAAAACCTAAACTACAAATAAAATATTGGTCCATATCTAGGGTTACCAGATACAAACTGGGGCAGAGTGCCTATACCTTTAACCATAGTATAGCAGCGGGAATGTGGACAGGTGCAGCTTTTGAAACCCTTCCATGATGAGCTGCACCTGCCCAAATTCCCTCTTCTATTCTCTGTACAATGGTTAAAGGCAGAGGCACTCTGTCCCAGTTTATATCTGGCAACCTTATCCCTATCTAAGTTGTCATTTCTCTGTTTTCTATAAGATGTGCATTTAAAAACAAGGACATGGGGGCGGGAGGATTACCTTTAACTGGGAATCAGCCCCACTGAACTCACTGGGGTTTGCTTCTGAGCGAACAGGCATCGGTCCAGATGGACAATGCAAAGCTACGCAGCAAGGCAGGTAAGCGTATTAAAGATTGTAGGTGGGTGGCTATTAGTTTGCCACTAGCTGGGCTAGTACAATGGAGCTTCTGTGTGCACAAGCAGTCTACCTTTAGTTTTGGGAAAACACAACTCAGAAAGGCCTCAGTCTGCATCCACTCAATGGACCTTGGTGTTATCCAGCTGAGAAGTTTATCATCTCTTTATACTGGGAGGGGCAGACATTCTTGGCTAAGAATGTGGATCTAGTTCCAGGGAAGGGAGTTAATTATTTTCCCCTCTGCTTCTGCAGATAGGACAGAGCCACACCTCATCAGCAGCTGGAAATGAAATCCGAGCCATCCGAATGAGGCCTCAGCTCGCTTCCCCATCCTCCCACATTCCTCATTCTTACACAAGCCCTCCTTCCACTCTGGGCCCATCTGAATTTTCCCGCTTCTGTTTTCAGTTTGGTCACTCTCAGAGGATGTTTTCCAGCTGTTGAGAGAGGACGGCAAGGAACATGCAAGGCAACAGATTCTGCTTGCCAGGAGTTGTGTTCCCACTCTTAGATTTGAATCCTCTAAGGTAGAGACTGTTGCCTTGACAATGCTCTGTGGAACGCCTTGCCACAGGACGCCGTAGCATCTGGAAGCTAGACGCCTTTCAAATGGGACCAGACAGATTGAGGGAGGAAGAGTCCCTCACAGGTTACAAACCATATTGGGAATATGAACCCCTTTCGTAGCTTGTCTCTGAAAGCCAGACGCAAGGGAGTGCCAAGAGGTTGCAGGCGCCTTGTGGTCTCAGGTGCTCCCTGAGGCACCTGGTGGGCTGCCGTGGGATACAGGAAGCTGGACTAGATGGGCCTTCGCCTGATCCAGTGGGGCTCTTCTTCTGTTACATTCTTCATGCGATTCTGTGCTCTTTTCCATTGTCAGTGGAGGAAAATGTCCAGATTAATGTCTAATTAACTATTGGGCATGTCCCCCATCTGTTCCTCCTTTAAAACTACCCTAGTTGCTGACCCACAAATCGCAAATTGTGATATTAACTTCTCATGTCCTATGAAACCAAAGGCTTGCTGGCCCATTGCAGAGCCTGCCACAAACTCCCACCTCGCGTGGGGCTGTGGCAAAGGCTGCCCCCCCTCCCTTCCCCAGTGACATGCCAGCTCCTGCCTCTGTTGCTTCCCCTCCTCCTCCCGCTCCCTGGCTTGGAGGAGGAACTGGGGAGAGAAGAGTGGTAGGCTAGAGTGTCTCCACCGTTCTCCTGTCCTCCACACTTCCTGCTCAGTTCCTCCTCCCGCTCCCTGGCTTGGAGGAGGAACTCAGGAGGAGAGAAGAGTGGTAGGTTAGAGTGTCTCCACTGTCCTCCACACTTCCTGCTCTGGTCCTCGTTTTGAAGCCAGAGGAGAAGAAGCGATAGGAGGGAGCTGGGCAGCAGGCGCTCTCTGCCCGTCTACCAGTTGAGACAAGCACGCCAATTAGCTTCAAGGATGGGATGTTTGTTTTTGTTGCTTTGCTGACTGCCGAGAGCTGCACTTAGAAAGAGGCAGCAGCTTCTGTGGAGAGTGCTCAGTCCAGGGCCAAACGCTCTTTCCTACTAAGGGAAGTGCGCCCCAGCCCAGTAACCCATTTTGATCGCTCCATTTCAAAGGTGGGTAGGAAAAGTCACGCCATGTTGTGGCTCCTGAACGTGGAAAATTTCAGGCCCAGCACAGCAGCTGATGGAAAGTTACTGGCTGCTGGGATCGGCTAGTTATACAGAACAGATGGTGCAACTGCGTTCGGAAGAAGTTACTGTCTACCTAAAATCTCCTTCCAGTTAATCCAGGTTATGCATTATCTAAATCAAAAGAAATGCCAGGGCCGTTTGCTTAACAGGCCGTGAAAATGGCCTTTCAAGCCCAGTCCGCCAACACAGGGCCAGCTCAGGGCTCATCTCCACTACAAAGCGAAATCAATTTTATTGGGCCAAGAGTAACTGGCCAGGCTTCCTGCAAAGGATCTTGGGAACTGTAGTACAGTGAAGGCACCGAGAAGTCACTGAGAAACGGGCCCACCCTTCACAAAAGTATTATTACATGGTTCCCTGGGGGGACAGCTCTTAAAGCAGTTCACAGAGCTGGATTGCAAGATTTCCTGGTGCTGCTCCCTTGACCTTGAAAAGAGGGGCAGTGCAACAGGAAGTGTGGAGGAGAGGGCTAGGCTAAAGCATCTGGTTCATGAATCTCCTGGCTTCCATACGGCCTCATAAGAACATAAGAAGAGCCCCGCTGGATCAGGCCAAAGGCCCATCTAGTCCAGCTTCCTGTATCTCACAGCAGCCCACCAGGTGCCTCAGGGAGCACATGAGACAACAAGATGCCTCGAGTTGCCACTCCCTTGCACCCGGTACTCTGAAGTACCCTACTACTAATGTAGGGAGGTTGCACAATCCATCATTGGCTATAGCCCACGATGGACTTTTCTTCTAGAAATCCGTCCAATCCCCTCTTAAAGGCATCTAGACCAGATTCCATCACCACCTCCTGCAGCAAAGAGTTCCACAGATTAACTACCCGCTGGGTAAAAAAAAGTACTTCCTTTTATCTGTTTTAACTCTCCCAACCCTCAGTTTTAGCGGATGCCCCCTGGTTCTGGTGTTTTGAGAGAGGGAAAAGAACATCCCTCTATCGACTTTATCCCTTCCATGCATAATTTTGTATGTCTCAATCATGTCCCCCCCCCCCCGAGGCGCCTTTTTTCTAGGCTGAAGAGCCCCAAATGCTGCCGTCTTTCTTCGCTCTCTTCTGCACCTTTTCCAGCTCCACTATGTCCCTTTTGAGGTGCAGTGCCCAGAACTGTATGCAATATTCCAGATGTGGCCTTACCATCGATTTGTACAATGGCATGATAATATTGGCTGTTTTATTCTCAACCCCTTTCATAATTACCCCCAAGCATGGAGTTCAATTACCCTCAGACAGCAAAGAGAACATGGGGAGGCCAAGAGGCTCATAATTTGGCTTTCTTTAAACATTACCCATTGATCGGGGCATGCGTTCATCAGTTAATCCACTAAACGTGGCATTTCAAAGCTCCTAGATCACCCAGGGTCTCTCCAGCATCCTGAGAACAAACAGCCAAATCAAGATACAGACACAAATATCAGCAAGCTCATCAGTGCTAGGAGCACAGTATTTAAGCTGCATCTCATCTGGTCTCTGTGCTAGGCCCACAAAAGGGCTAAGCGATGGAAAGTTTCTTGCGACTCCTTATTGAGCGGTTCATTCATTTCCTGGCCCTTTGCCAAGTCGTGGCAGCTCATCGGACGCGACCAATGCAAGGAGGCAACTGAGGTTAGGCAAAGTGGCAGAATTTGAACTCAGGTCTGCGCCCAGGGCGAGTTTAGCAGTCAGTCCGAACGCAGTGGGCCTGGGGTTCAACGGGACTGGTGTTTCAGAGGTGTCACTGAAAGGCTCCACTGAAGGTAGGATTAGCTCAGGTTGTTTGCAAAAGCGGTTTCCACAGTGCTGTCGATGAGCAAACAAGGGACAGCTGCGGCCTTTATGCTTCACTTGAGGGCTTCCTGGAGACAACAAACTTGCGTGCGCTTGTTGGAGACAGGAAGCTGGGAGAGGTGGAGTCTTGATCTGATCCACCAAAGCTGTGCTTCCTTCCTTCTGATCTGGCACTCAGATCTCAACCGTGGTCCTGAAATCAAATACCTCCTGCCCCACATTCCTAGATTTTCCTTAGTCTCTGATCATCACGGTCGCTTTGACAATTATTAATCACTGGGGCAGAGGGTCAATCCGAGATGGGTTACTTATTGGGATTTTGTATCTTCCCGGGGGTTTATCCCTTTCTGCGATTAACCAGCTGCTTCTGCAGTCGTGACACATTAAGCATGCGGCAACTGGCTCCTTTTCACAAGCCTGCCCCATCCCAAAAGAAAGCAAAAATGCACAAAACGAACACCACACCCCTAAGGGCTGCCTGCCATCCTTCCCCCCAGGGAGGAGAATCTCACACTCCAATTGCAGATTACTGGCACCTAGCTGGAGGGGGGGGGTGCATATATTTGCAGGGTGGAGCGCATACTTGTGTGAAGGTTTGCTGCGGGAAAGAGCAGTGTATAGGGACTGGAATGTGGATTTTTCCCCCTATGCAAAATGTCAGTTGACTCCTCACTTTAATTGATAAAACGAAGGCCAGTGGATTTGGGTAGAGGAGAGGGTGATTAGGCACCAGAAGACTCACAACAGCTCCTAAACAGCATCCAAGGGCGAGAGGGTTGAAGTTGGCTTAAAAAACCAACCAGACTGTTAGCACATGTCAAATGCTTTTCTCTCCAGCAGCACTGGGGAACAGCAGCAGTAGTTCTGAAAACGTCCTGAGTTTAAAGCAAAGGGCTGGCAAGACACAGGACTGGGTGGGGCTTATTTTTGAATGCATGCGTGAAGGGGGAAAAGAGGCTTTGAGCCTCGCCCAGTTTGACAAGGGGGGGATGGGACAGTGATGTCATGCAGGAGGAACTCGGGGGAACTCAGTTCCACTAGTTAAAATTAGGGCTGACTCCGCCCACTTCATGCTCCCTCCTCTCCCCTCCCAATTCCTCTGCAAAGAGCTTTTCTTCTTGGTTGGCCGGCACTCAGAGGGTTAAAGGGAGCGACTCCGGATTCCTAGGGGGGCAAAGGCAGTGATGTCATTCAGGGGGAACGGACCAGAACGGGCGTTCCGGATCCTAACGGGCTCCGTGGCTGGTTCCGGGTTCCCGACAAGTGCCAATCAAAAGTGAGTTCCTGTTCCTAAATCATTTGAATGACACCACTGGGGGGGGGGAAGGCCACTGGGAGCTGAGCAGGGTGCAGGAGTGTCCTAAGGGCTGCCAGCATCCCGTGGACTGTCACTGTTTTGTAGCCACAGCTGTCCAGACGTCGTCAAAGCCCCTGCCCCAACATCTCCCGCCAATCTACTCACACACGCCACGCCTGATTTGGATACTTCTGGTTTATTCGGCCTTTTGTACAAAACAATTCCCGCGGTTTATTTTGCAAAATAACAAACCACCAGTCAGTCAGGTCCCGGCACTGGGGAGGAGCAAGAACCGTGTTTTCCCCCCTCCCCTGCAACAACAGACGAAAAAGAAAGGAGACTTCCTGCATTGCAGTGGCACACAGGAGTCTGGCTATCAAAAAAAAAAAAAGTCAGATTCCCCCCACCCCCACCCCATTTCAAGCCGTGAAAGGGAGATGGGGGACAGGGACCCCTTCCCAGAGCTTTCCTTCAAACTGGGACGCAACTGTTGGGCGACGGCCGGCTGCTGAGAAGCTCAGCCTGCAATGAGCCGGAAGGAAGATTAACGGTTGGCAGCACTGCAGCCGGCGATTGTACGAGCCGTTCTGTGATGGGTGCAGAGGAGCAAGCAACAAGTACCAGCCAGTTGCACTTTATTCCGTCCTTTTGGGGGGGGGTTGGGGGGGGAGAAGAGGATCAATTCATTGCAGCCACCTTCAGAAGGCCGAGCGAGGAGCAGCCCCCCCCTGATACAGGTGGGCAAAGAAAGTGACGTTAGTGTCTCAGAAACGGACAGATTCCCTAAGGAAACCAGTTGCAGAGCTACACCCCAAGCCTGCTGCAGAGCTGCACCCCAACGGACAGCGCCAAGAGGCGGCTTGCGCCAAGCGTGTCTCGCCCCGCCTCCAAATCCCACCCAGGGAGAGAGGCAAGTCTGAGCTTCGCAACGGTTAAAGCTCAGGTGAGAGCTCTGCAAGGGCCGGGAAGCGGAGGGGGAATTCAGCATTCGATTGGCTACAGCATCATCAGTTCGAGGATTTGGTCCGCGCCGGGAGGAGGAGATAGAGCTAGATTCTCCTTTTGTTTGCGGCCCCTTTAAATCCTGTCACCAGCTGAAGGGGTCGGCTTGGTCCACTCATCTGCTGTGGGGCAGGGGCGGGAACCTGGGCAACAGCAGACACCACAGAGGAAGCCCAGGGGCCTAACTATTCCTATGCGTGGGGCAGAAAATGAGGACCTGGCCTCGGAGAAGAGGCCCTCCATGTCTGAAGCACACAATTGTTGGTCCGAGGCAAGGAATGGGAACCGCCAAGCCTGCCCAGGACTGGGGCAACTGAAGGAAGCAGCTGATCAGCTGGTTCGGGGCAGCCACGGCAGGGAGGGCCTGGAGGAGAACACTCGACAACCGAGAGCAGCACAGCCGCTCCACTGGCCAAGGGTGGAGCGCACACCCCATAACCGGGCAAGACCCGAGCACCCCCGATGGCTCTCGCAGAGGACCCCCTGACGGCAAAGCTCGCCATCCGGGAACGGACACAGCCCTGCCCACTGGGACGGCGGGGGGGGGGGCAGAAGCAGGCACCGCCAGCAACGTGACCCTGGCTCGTTCCCAGGGGAAGATGCGCCAACACTGCAGCCCCCCCCAGGCCGTGCCAAGCCACACTGCCGGGGCGCGATGGCGGGAGCGGGCTGGCGGTCCACGCGGCTCAAATCCTGCGTGCGGGGAGCGGGCGACACTCTCCTCCCCGCCGCCCCCGAAGAGTTCCTACAGCTGCGGCCGCAAAGCGTTCTCGCTCGAGCCCCTCCGACCAACCCCCCGAAAAAGCCGCCTCGGAGGCCTGCCTCTTGGCTCCGGATGTGCAGGCCGCGCACACGCACCAGTTCAGCGTGCACACCTCCTCGGGCGCTCGCAGGGCACTGGCAGGTGCCCCCTGAATCCTAGCCCCCCCGGCACAGTGCCCACAGCCAGAGGGGCTGCCCCGCTTACAGGTAGGTGTCCTCACTCTCCCGGGAGCAAAGGCTCTCCTTGGACTGACGGAGGTCGGCGGACTCAGAGTCCAGCAAAGTCGGGGTGCCGTTCTCCTCGGGGATGGGTCCGTTGGCCAGGCTGCCCTTCCGCCGGTCACGCGGCTTCCCCCCCTTCGGCGGCTTGCCCTTCCGGCCGCCTGGCGAAAGCACGGCGCCGGCGGGCAGGATGATGGAAGGCGAGGGCTCCAAGTCCTTGCGGGAGTAGGGCTCCGCGTCGCTGATGGCTTTGGCGCCGTGGAAGCGCGGAGGGGACTTGCACTGCAACTCGCCCCGGGTCTCCCTCCACTTCTTCAGCTGGAGGAGGTGCTCCCGCTCTATGTGGCGCTCCGTCACCGGCAACTCTATGATCTAGGAGGATCCAAGGAAGGCTGTTAGTGCAATGGGAGCCCGGAAGGCCCCGGATGGAATCCCTGCTCAGCCCCGGAACCTCCTGGGTGACCCAGGGCCGGCTTCCAGCTCTGAGCCTCGCCTACCTTACGGGGTGGTTGTGATGATGAGAAGGAACTCTGCACACCGCCCTGAGCTCCTGGAAAGGGCTGTCTAAAAGTATCTGGGGTCCCTTAAGGTTTTGGCCCAAATGCCTGTTGTACAAAGGCCGTCCAGCAGAGGGCAGAGCTTCACTGACTGCAGCAAGTCTTAAGCTAACCCATGCAAAGCTCCTTCCACCTGTTCTACTGTCTGCTCCAAGGGCAGATTCTGAGCAAGCCTTCGGAAGAGCCTTCCCAGCCCTGGACAGCCTCTAAGGCGGTGGTTCCCTTCTGTCCAATTAGAGAGGTTCGTTGGTGATGGACCTGTCCTATTTGCAGGGGCCTATAGCCTATAGACATGGTGGCGCAGCGGGTTAAACCGCTGCTGCTGGGCTTTCCGACCGGAAGGTTGGGAGTTTAAGACTGCGCGACGGAGTGAGCTCCCGTCGCTTGTCCCAGCTCCTGCCAACCTAGCAGTTCAAAAGCACCTAAATGCAAGTAGATAACTAGGGACCACTTCGGGGGGAAGGTAACGGCGTTCCATGCGCTACGGCATAGAGTCATGCCGGCCATATGACCACGGAAGCTTGTCCTCGGACAAACGCCGGCTCTACAGGCTTAGAAACGGAGATGAGCACCGCCCCCTACAGTCGGTCAGGACTAGACCATTCGGTCATGGGGAAACCTTTACCTTTTTATAGTTTAGCTAAGGGGCGTGCATGCAGGGGGGGGCAACTGCATCAGGCAACAAGCTTTGGAAGGGGGCAACAAGCTGACCCTAGTAGTGGCCAAAATAGGGAAAAACTTGGGAAGCTCGAATACTACTGTCATGTTCTGTATCATTGAAAAGGTAATTTAATGCTGAATGCAATGCAACAAGCTGTGCGTATCTGTATTCTATCAAAAGTTACGGCCAAGCAACCAGAATATTTACTTAAATTTAATTCCCTTGTGGAGGGGCTACAAAACCTCCCTTAGACTCTGGGTAGCAGACGCATTGCAAAAATCAGACACCAATTACGCAATTCAACTGTTTCCTAGACTGGAAATACAATTCGAACCTTCCTGTAGCTGCAGGTTTGTTTCCGTTTGCCTCGATCCTATTATGACTGTGCCCCTGCAAGGGCATTTAATTGCCCTTTGCTTATTTCTGAATCCGTCTTGTGGTGATCTGTGGTTTCTACGCAGAGGCACGCAAAGCCAACCCAAAAGGACAGCCGCTCAAGAGACAGCAGAGGCGAGCAACGCGGCCGATCCCTGAGAAATCCATGTCTGGTTTTCTCTTCAGCCGTTCCAAAGCCAGGTCAGACTTTTGTCCCACCCCCCCCCAAGAGTTCGACCACTGCGATAGGGGCCCACCCTGGCAGGTTTCCGATTGACAGCCAACCAGAACGGAGGGGCGATTGAGACCCCTGCCGCGCCCACCGCCGCCCGCCCACCGCCGCCGCCTCACCTCTTGCACCAGGAAAGCCTCCTGCATGATCTTGGGGTTCAGAGCCCTCAGCTGCTCCATCGTCTCGTACTGCCCTTGGCAGGACTTGAGCTTCTCCGAAGACCCCAGGGTATGTTTCAGCAGCACCAGGCCCACTCGGAAGATGATCTTGACCCCTGGAAGAGGAAGGGCGTCGGGGCCCGAACTCCGTGCAATCGAACAAGCCGTTCCCCCAGCCAACGCTGGCCGACGCCCGACTGCCTCTCGCCCCCCACTTTTAAGAACCTAAGAAGAGCCCTGCTGGATCAGGCCAAAGGCCCATCTAGCCCAGCTTCCTGGATCTCACAGTGGCCCACCAGGTGCCCCAGGGAGCGCACGAGACAACAAGATGCCTGCATCCTGTTGCCACTCCCTTGCACCCGGTACCAGTAGCCCACCACCTTTGTAAGGAGGTGGCATAATCCATCATTGCCTATAGCCCACGATGGACCTTTCTTCCAGAAATCCGTCCAATCCCCTCTTAAAGGCATCTGGACCAGATGCCATCACCACCTCCTGTGGCAAAGAGTTCCACAGATTAACTACCCCCTGGGTAAAAAAAAGTACTTCCTTTTGTCTGTTTTAACTCTCCCAGCCCTCAGTTTTAGTGGACGCCCCCTGGTTCTGGTGTTTTGAGAGAGGGAAAAGAACATCCCTCTATCGACTCTATCCCTCCCATGCATAATTTTGTATGTCTCAATCATGTCCCCCCTCAGGCGCCTTTTTTCTAGACACTTTTCAAGCGCTCGGTCAACGGCTGCTGCCCACAGTGGCATGTTTAGGAGACACCATGCGCCACAGCACGTGGGCAGGGGTTTGAGTCCTCGCTCGGCTCCGAAGCCTAGCGGGTGAGCCCGGGTCAACTGCCTTCCGCCTAGCCCACGCCGCAGGGCCAGGACGAGGACACAACGATACGAACATGCCGTGCTGAGCAGGACACAGGGCGGAGTCCAAGGGAAAGGGCACAGCCACCTCGCCAAAGCCAAACAGTTCGCGTTCTGGCCAGCGTCTAGGCAGGTTCCCACCTGGTAACCCTATGTGGCCAGTAATGTCCATAATACAAATATCCCAAGCAAAATATCCCAAGCTGGCATCCCTGGGGAAAAAAAAAAAGCAGCAGCAGGTAGGCTGTCCACCAGCAGGTGGCAGCGTTTGAGCAAGAATCGAGAGCCCAAACCAAAGAGGGAAGCCCAAACCCATTTTGCCCGTGGCTCCCCCCTATGCTGCCCGAAAGGGACGACCACGCTCGCATCACCGACCCCGGCGGAACCCACCACCTCCCCTGGCAATCTATTCCGCTGCCGAACCGCCCTGATTGTGACAGCACGACCCCGACTGTCCTTCCCCCCCTCCCATGGGAGACGGCTGGCCCACCTGACCAGAGGCCCCCCCACGAGTCGCCCGCGCCGAGTTCCAGCCACCTGCTCCCCGTCACTGCCCACTCAGGCCTGCCCACCAGAAGCCGGCACCTTCGCAGAAGAACATGTCCCAGACGCGGAGGACCGAGCTCCAGGGCAGCGTCCGGGAGAAGGCGCACATGAACCACTCCGTCATGTACAGGATGGGATCGATCTTCTGCCTGCTCAGGTGCTTGTGGGCGACGGGCGAGACCCGGTGCAGCAGGGAGAAGAGGATCTCCCCGTCCAGCTGGATGGCCTCCTGCGGGGTGAGGGGAAAGCGGGCAGTGGTGTCATCTAAGTGGTTTAAGAACAGGTACTCACTTTTGATTGGCACGTGTCGGGACCCGCCCACCGGAAGTGACGTCATAAGCCGGAAGTGAGGTCGTGGCAGGAAGGGACATGAAAAAAGCCCTTTTGGAGGCCTCAGATGATTTTCAACTGACCCAACAGTGGCAACAGGATTCCACAGCACCCCCAGAACATGTGAAGGAGGCCTGGCATCATGTTAAAACCCCAGAGCAACTCATTTTTCAGTGGCAAGGAAAGGAAAGGCTCCGCTCGCTGCCTGCCTGGCTCTGAGAACGTGCAGGCAACTCAAACGTGCAGGAAATTCAAACGTTGCAGAGGGCGGAGTCGACAAGTGTGCGGGCGAATGGGCAGGGCCAGCTGTAATCCTAGAAACCGGTACTCGCGTACCCCCCCCGTACCCCCTGCATGACATCACTGAAAGCGGGTCAGGCGGGAGGACACCTTGGCAACTCGAAGGTCCTTCTGGGACCAAGCTGGAACGGAATGTCTGTGACACCGAGGCTGTGAACAGAGAAACTTCAGAGCCTGGAGGGAAGAAAGCCAGGATGGTGTAGTGGTTTGAGAGCCGGACTTGGAACTTGGAAGATCCGGGTTCAAATCCCCGCCCTGCCACAAAGCTTCCCGAGTGACCTTGGGCCAGTCACTCTCAGCCTCCCCAACATCACAGGGAAGGTTGTTGGGAGGACGAAAGGAGGGAAGGCAACTCTGCATACCACCTTGAGCTCTTTGGGGGGGGGTATGCAAATGTGCTAAAGGGACGTGGTGGCGCAGCGGGTTAAACCGCCGCTGCTGGGCTTTCCGACCAGAAGGTTGGGAGTTCAAGACCGCGCGACGGAGTGAGCTCCTGTCACTTGTCTCAGCTCCTGCCAACCTAGCAGTTCAAAAGCACCTAAAAATGCAAGTAGATAAATAGGGACCACTTTGATGGGAAGGGAACAGCGTTCTGTGCGCTACGGCGTAGAGTCATGCCGGCCACATGACCACGGAAGCTTGTCCTCTGACAAAACGCCGGCTCTACAGGCTTAGAAACGGAGATGAGCACCGCCCCCTGCAGTTGGTCACGACTAGACCATTCAGTCGCAGGGAAAACCTTTACCTTTTATACAAATGTGACACACACAGAAATTAAGCTCACCAGTTTCTCGCTGTAGTAGCCCGGCAGGTACTTCTCGCAGATTTGCACAAGGCACCAAAACGCTTGCTGAAAGTGGAGGGGGGAAGAGAGGGAAAGGGTCACTTTGCCGTGCACGAGTGATCAGCCGAGCCTGGCCGAGTTGTGCGTTTGGGGCAAGTGCTGTGCGGGCCGACCAGCGCCGGGAAAAACACAGGGAGAGCCTCGCCCAACCGCTGCAGTTGCTGTTTGAGCTGGAAGGGTCCACAAGTGATTCACCCACCTGCCATCCCAATCTGCCTGACGGATGCTCTGAAGGGTTTTACCTTTGCAGAACTTAGTGTAATTACGGTCAATTATCCAAGTATTTATATACCGCTTTTCAAAGTTCACAAAGCGGTTCACAGGCTAATAGTAATAATAATAATGTTCGATGGCTCCCTGGCCCAAAAGGGCTCAATCTTAAAAAAAAAAAAATGCAGACCCCCCCCCCCCAGCAACAGCCACTAGAAAAGTCACTGCGCTGAAGGGAAGAGGGACAGTTCCTCTCCCCCGCTAAGAGGAGAGGAGCACCACTTGAAAAAAGTACCTCTTGCCCAATTAGCAGGGGTGATGGTCAATTATGGTAATTTCACCAGGTCTGCTTGTTGTTGCTCAGTCGCTAAGTCATGTCCGACTCTTCGCGACCACCTGGACCACAGCACGCCAGGCCTCCCTATCCACTAGCTTTCAGAGTTCACCCAATTTCATGTTCATCGCTTCGGTGACACTATCTAACCATCTCATCCTCTGCCGCCCCCTTCTCCTTTTGCCTTGTCTTTCCCAGCATGAGGGTCTTTTCTCAGGAGTCCTCTCTTCTTCTCATGAGATGGCCAAAGTCTTTGAGCTTCAGCTTCAGGATTTGTCCTTCCAGAGAGCAATCAGGCTTGACTTCCTGGAGGATGGACCGATTGGATCTCCTTGCAGTCCAGGGGACTCTCAAGAGTCGTCTCCAACACCATAATTCAAAAGCATCTCTTCTTCGGCGCTCTGCCTTTCGTATGGTCCACTCTCACAGCCATACATTGCTACTGGGAAAACCATCGCTTTGACTACGCGAACCTTTGTTGGCAGGGTGATGTCTCGGCTTTTTATTACGTTGTCTAGGTTCGCCATAGCTTTCCTCCCAAGAAGTAAACGTCTTTTAATTTCATGGCTACAGTCACCGTCTGCGGTGATCTTGGAGCCCAGGAAAATAAAGTCTGCAAGTCTGCAAGTCAGTATTAACCCCGTATGTATCCAACTTCGCTGGAGACGCACTCACCTACTCCAGTATGTATCCACCTTACATCCTACTTTATTAATGCATGTATCCACCTGGTTCTAACACTGATTCTATCTTTACATCCTACTTTATTAATGCACTGAAACACACATTTTTACATCTGTCATCAAAAATACGTAAGTAAAACGTGAACACATTTATGCCAACAGAAACTGTCTGGAGATTTCTGCTCTGGCACTATTAATTATCCTATCAGGATAAAGGTCGGTTTCTCCCGATTGCATTACTAGCTGAATGGAACCTTCTGCATTCCTGACCCCAGCTATGACCTCACACCTTCTGCAAACACAAAGGATATAGGCATGTAGTTTCAGCTCTTTCCCACACTCTGGAGCCATGTTTTACCAAATGGAGTCAAGCCATGGCCTAACCGAAGGTGGATACATACCGGGTTAATACCCTACAAGCCTACGGATCTGCTTCATTCTTCAGTGAAGACACATTAGCACGCATACTGTTTGGAGAAGATTGTACACACACACACACACACACACGTACGTACGTACGTGTCCAGCTATTTGTGCACAGGGGGCAGACACGCCCCGAGATCTGCTCCAGTTTGCCTTCCAATGCCATCTCAGACAGGCTACACTCTGCATACACAGATCTGGCCCAAATCTGCAGTCTAGCAGTGGGTCACAAGCCAGGGTCACTAGGGCAGAGATGCCAGACTGCTTGTGAAGCCGGCTTCCAGATAAGAGCCATGGCACACTCCTGGGAGAGGAACAAGGTCACCGCACTCCGAACGCAACACTCAAGTTTGGTTCTTTTAAGGAGATTAAGCAAGACCCCTTTGCTAACTGGCGAAAGGGGCACCTTGAAAAATGATCTGTATTTAGCAGGGGGAGAAAACTGCCCATCTTCATCCCAGCGGGGCATCATGTCACCCCACCAGCGTGTCACCCCAGCACGACAACAGTGACTGTGGCTAGATCTCTTCTGTGTGAGCCCTTTGGGGGACAGGCAACCGTTTCTTGAAATATGTCTATGTAATGCTTTGTGAACTACTCAGATGAAAGGGGGTATATAAATATTCTTAAAATTTAAATAGCATAGGGGGGTAGGGGTAGAAAGAATTCAACGTTCTCCCTGAGCACGGCTGTTCTGCTCAAGCCTTTGTGCCAGTTTAAAATACTTTAACTGGGCAAGAGGCACTTTTTCCAAGTGGTGCTCCTATTTTTGTAATTGTCCCTCTTCACCCCTGCGCAGTGTCTTGTCTAGTGGCTGTTGCTGGTGGGGTTCTGCATTGTTTTAGATTGTGAGCCCTTTTGGGACAGGGAGCCATTGAACGTTATTTATTATTATTGGCCTGTCAACTGCTTTGTGAACTTTGTGTTGAAAAGCAGTATATAAATACTGCAGAGTGATCGATGGATCTTGCAAACTGCAGGAGCTCAGCTCTTTGCGGGGCACTTAGCAGCTATCTTGCTAACCCCTGCTAACTGGGCAAGAGGCACTTTTTCCAAGTGGTGCTCCTCTTCTATTTAGCAGCGGGAGAGCAATTGTCCCTCTTCACCCCTGTGCAGTGTCTTTTCTAGTGGCTGTTGCTGGTGGTGGTCTGCATTTTATTTTATTTTTTAGATTGTGAGCCCTTTTGGGACAGGGGAGCCATTGAACTTGATTATTCTTTGCCTGTCAACCGCTTTGTGAACTTTGCGTTGAAAAGCGGTACATAAATTCCGTTGACTGATTTAAGGAGTCGGGAGACCCAGGTATGGATGTCCTACGTCACTTGTGGATCAGCCCGCCGGAGGAGAATCGGTCCAGATGGGCGACCGCATTGGGAAGGAGAACCTGCTCTAGGGCAAGGCTTCTTCTGGAGGAGGGTTAGAGAGTGAGCAGCATCTCCAGACTCAAGGGAACACCCCCCCCCAAGGGACTGCCCCACGACCAGGACGTTTGGGTGGCAGAGAGGGCCTCTGCACAACAGCAGAGCACATTACCTACCTCTGCAGGCATGTGCATCAGAAGCACAGCGGCAACAGGAGCTTGAGCCTGGCAATAGCCCTCCTCCGGCCGGTACAGTGTGTACGCCTTCAGCACCCGGAACAGGTCTTGCTGCCTGCGGAGAGACCAGCGCGCACCATGTAAGTAGGGGAGCTGGAGCCCTGGGTTGACAAGTAGAGTCCAAGCACAGTGCAAATGCTGGGGCAGACTACAAGGCCAGGAGAGCCGGGGTGTGACGAGGGGTGGGGGAGTCAGAGCTGTGAATTGGGGGGGGAACCAGGTTTGAGCTCTGGGTTTTGAACCGGGGGGGGGGGAGGGACTCTGACTTGAGCTCACTGGACTGTCGTGGGCAAGACTCTTTAGCCTTTGTCTAAAGGGGGCTAAAGTGGTGACGTGGTGGCGCAGCGGGTTAAACTGCTGAGCTGCGAGCTTGCTGACCGGAAGGTTGGCAGTTTGAGACCGCACGGCGGAGTGAGCTCCCGCCGCCTGCCCCAGCTCCTGCCAACCTAGCAGTTCGAAAGCACGTAAAAACGCGAGTAGATAAATTGGTACCACTTTGGTGGGAAGGTAACGGCGTTCCATGCGCTACAGCGTATAGGTATGCCGGCCACATGACCACGGAAACATGTCCTTGGACAAACGCCGGCTCTTCGGCTTAGAAACAAAGATGAGCACCGCCCCCTACAGTCGGTCACGACTAGACCATTTGGTTGCGGGGAAACCTTTACCTTTAAAGGGGGCTAAGGGGGTACATTGCCCCAGGCGTGACACCTTCAGGGGGTGTCAAGCGCAGCCTCCCTGGGCCTCGGAATGCCTCCAAAAGGCACTTGGAGTTTTCATCAAAAAATGAAGGGCTGTTAGAAGACCTCCAGGAGGTCTGCCAAAAGCCTGGCAGGAACACGACGAGGTCGAAGGGGGGGGGGCATTAAACATTTTTGTACCCCCGTGTCTCAGATGCTTTTGCTACATAACAAAGCCTTCCCTAAAAACAAAGTCTACAAGAACTACAGTCTCGTAGTGCCTCCGTTTGATTATCCAGAGACTTCAGTATCCTCAGGGGTGCCGGGAACAGAACCGTCGCGGATACAGAAACCGCAGATTTGGGTACCCTCCGAATCTGATTGGAACTGTGCTCCGGTCGGGTCTGGAGGGTTCCGGTAGTGCCTGATTGGGCTCAACATGGGTTGCGGGACCCGCGGCAAGCCAAACCCAGGGAGGAAAAAATCCGCAGATGTTCGGGTATGAGCTGTATACAGACCGACCCTACAGGAGGTCAGTTAGGAGGGCCGAAATTGCTCCCGACACTTGAAAAACCAGCTGCGTTCATGCCAAGGGCACCAACACTGCATGCCAAGTGTCCAGTTCTGCCGCTTCGACTAAAATCTCGCTTAGGGTTGGCCTTGAGCCAGGGGAGGGGAAGATATAAGGAACTGCTGCCTCGTTAATTGTATACTGTTTTTAGCATCAATTGTGCCATTTTAAATCTTTCTAAGTCTGGAAAGAAAAGGGGAAACTTTTAGAACATGAACGAAACACGAATATTGACAGCAGGTGATCCCAGCAAGCTGTTGAAGGCAAGAGAAGCTTGGCCTTGCCCTTCAGTACTCTCCCCCCCCCCCGCCAAGCATTGTCAGACATGCACAGACATGCAGCTCCCTGCACACACGGGAAGTGCCACAGTCGCTTAACACCCGGCTAAGAGCCCTTGTACAGCTTGTGCCCTATTGAGGGCACAACCTACCGAGCCTTTCAGCCAAGAGAGTTGGGCGGGACCTGCGAGGAGATTCTGGGAAGTGGTGAAATGCCAGGCAACCAATGACGAACGCCTAAAAGCAACTCTGGCGCATGGTCATCACTGTGGTCACGAAGCCAGGTGGGGCCACTGACCCACCTCCAAAACAGGTACACCCTAGACGCTACTATACTAGGGCGATTTTCAATCTCATGGCACACTGAGAATGTACTAAAATTGCCAAGGCAATCCGTTTTTTGACTATCAATAAGGCACACCATGCCATGGGACGTGGTGGCGCAGCGGGCTAAACCGCTGCTGCTGGGCTTTCCGACCAGAAGGCTGGGAGTTCGAGACTGCGCGACGGAGTGAGCTCCCGTTGCTCGTCCCAGCTCCTGCCAACCTCGCAGTTCAAAAGCATCTAAAAATGCAAGTAGATAAATAGGGACCACTTCAGTGGGAAGGGAACGGCATTCAGTGTGCTACGGTGTAGAGTCATGCCGGCCACATGACCACGGAAGCTTGTCCTCGGACAAACGCCGGCTCTTCAGCTTAGAAACAGAGATGAGCACCGCCCCCTACAGTCGGTCACGACTAGACCATTCGGTTGTGGGGAAACCTTTACCTTTTTAAGGCACGCCATGCTGCCAAAGGAAGGCTCACATCCTTCATAGGTTCCACTAATAAATGACCTTCCCCCAAATTCCCGCGGCACACCTGTGGACCACGTGGGGCGCACCAGTGTGCCACAGCACAGTGGGTGAAAATGGCTGCTCCACTCTGATGCCCGAAGCAGCAAAGATCAGGACAGAGATACACAGAAAACCCCCAAGTAAGCCCATTGGCCCCTCTGGTTCAGGCTCTCCGGGGATTCAGACCAGGGTCTTTCCCACTAGGATACGGCCGCATCTCCCCTACCCCCAATCGAGGCAGCCCGCTTACCCGTGGCCCCCGCGAGAAACAAACATTTCGTGGAATGGAAACTGCCGGTGGAGATCGCGCTCAATCACATCCAGCCACTTGGGGTCTCCTGCGGCCGCATCCAGCTCCTGTGGAACAGACAGAGTTAACTGTTGCACGCCTGGGCTGCAAAATTCCCCGGGGGGGGGGCGAAATAAAAAGCCAAGCCAGCGGCTCAACGGAAAAAAAAACACAAAAAACACAGATCGGCAGGACAGTTGCTTTTGAAACTCCAAAACAATCCGCTCTCCTTTGGAAAGACAAATATTAACACAGTCAACTCCCGTAGACCAGTTATCAGAGCAACCGACAGGCGACTCAGCAACAGCAAACCGGGCAAAAAAAAAGGCAGAATTTGTTGAGAGGGAATGTGGGGGCTGAAAGTGGAGGAGCAGAAGATTTACTCCATAAGGTGTTTAGTTCCCGATTTGTCACTGGGGAAGTCGAGACGCGAGCTACTTCGGCACGCAAAGGTAGTGGAGGAGGCTTCTAGTTATTCAAGAGAACCGGAGAACTACCCTGCTGGGTCAGGCCAAGGCCCATCGACTCCTGGATCTCACAGTGGGCCACCAGATGCCCCTGGGGGCCCACAAGACAACACGATGCCTGCATCCTGTGGCCGCTCCCTTGCACCTGGTGTCCAGAAGTATCGTGGCTCATCTTGCATTATGGCATCTAATCCTCCTTTCAGGGGATCTAAGCAGTTAGCAATAATGGGAGCAGTTTAGCTACTTTCCACCTTCTGTGCGATGCAACGGGTGTGTGTGTGTGTGTGTGTGTGTGTGTGTGTGTGTGTGTGTGTGTG